>JAFBJT010111172.1:23609-85453 GCA_016785325.1 Chascanopsetta lugubris
CGGGGCGCAGCGGCGACGGGGGGGGGGGGGGGGGGAGGGGGGGGGGGGGGCGGGGGGAGGGGAGGAGGAGGAGGAGGAGGTGGTGAGAGAGAGAGAGAGAGAGAGAGAAGAAGAAGAAGGGAGGGGAGGAATTACTCTGTGGGCGGCGGAACCGGACCCCCTCTTCCCCCCCTCCCTCCTCTCTCTCTCTCTCTCTCTCTCTCTTTCAGCGGGGACTGACGTCACGGTGTGTGAGGTGCGTGGGCTGGAGGGCGGGATGGATGGGGCGTGGGGGCGAGGGAGTGGGAGGTAATTGGAGGGGCGTTGCATTGACTCACCAAGCGACAGTGTACAAAAATAAAAAAGCTGTGGGCAGGGAAATGGCACAGTGTTTTTTTTTTTCCTTACATCTTCTCCCTCTTCTAAAAGGAAGGCGGAAATAACAACAACAACAACAAAAACATGACATTACAGTATGTTTCATCTCTGACGTCGATCTCCCGCTCGCTGTTACTCTCTCTGTCTCTCTCTCTCTCTCTCTCCCTCCAAGTTTCCTGTGTGTCTTTGTCATTGATCAGAACTTTCTGTCACTTCCTGTTGACGTCACTGCTCCTCTGCCTGTAGTTTCTCTTCCGTCATTTATCTGCAGATCATCTCTCGTTCTTTCTTCTCCTCCTCGTGCACAATCTCTCATCTTGTGTTTTGTCTATGCCGCTGAATTTGTATTATTAAACCATTGCGGAGTAACAATGTTCAAATATTATAATTATTATCACTGTTTTAATCATTATGGCTGCAGTGGCTGAGGGGGTTAGAGGACTTGTCCTTTGAACAGAAGGTCGGGGGATCAAGTCCCACCTCCTCCGACTCCCTGTGGTGTCCGTGGGCAAGGCATTGAGTCCCACATTATCCCATTTACTCCGAGATACAAAGTGCTGCAAGTAGAAGCATAATATGAATGTTAGTGTGACTGGATGAATGTAAACTGTGCTGTAAAGTGCTTTGAGAGGTCTTCAAGACTTGATACAGTGCTGTATAAATAGACCCTTTGTTATTATTTTTTATCTTTTATTATTCTTCATTCTGTGAAATACAGGGGCACTTATTGAATGAGACAAGAAATGAATATGATTTGATTCATAAACTAAAGGAAAACATTGTGGCTGCTGTTATTGCATTACAGCAGGAAGGAGGAGATATTAACTTTAATTAATCAATTTACACAATTTGTTTTATTCTCATTTCCCCCCGATAATGGCACTTCTAACAGCTGTTCTTCAACAAAAAGTAGAGCAGTAATCTAGTAATCTTATGCGTTCATGAGGTTGTATTTCATCGACAGTTTGTGTGTTTGCTTATGAAAAGATTTATTCAAAAACAACAGGACAGATGAACTCAAAACCTGGTGAAAGCATGAGATCTGTGTCAGGGAAGAACCCATGAATACAGATCCAGGTCAGGGTCCAGGAAAATCTATTTCACTCTCATTGACATTGTGATATAAGTTAGTTTTCAAAATGTTTACCAATAGTTAATCAATCCTGATGGAGAAAAACAATCACACACATTTAGCGACCTAATATTTATGAGAGGTATCGACATCTAGTGTTGAAGCTGCACATTGCAGCGCAACACCCTTCACATTGTCCAATCCTGTGGTAAAATTCAGTTATTATAGCGTCTTTAATGGTTTTACTCTGTCCGTTCTGGTGTCGTGCTGAAATGTGATGGTGCAAAATGGTGGCCTCCACCAGGGGGAGCCACATCTGATGTTAGGGACATTCTAAGGTGACGAGTGTGAATATACACTTTGGGTTGTAGGATGTCACATATTTAAAAGGCTGATTCATTCCGGATACTTAGTGCCGAGTGCTTTTTCACTACTTGTGCTCCTTTAATCCGCCTCTATAATCTGACATTGAACGTTGCATCTGTCCACAGAGCACGAGGGTAAAGTGGAGAGGCGGAGCTCATTGATGGCAGCTGCCAGGAGCAGCAGCCCCTGCATCACCAAAGACGGCTCCAATTATCGGGGGAAATGAGAGGAGGTCCACGTGCTCAGGTCCGTCCCCCGAACTCCGCTCGCAATCTGTTGTGCAGGCTGTTACTGAGCAGGTTTCTCCACGTGTACTTCACTGACATCACGAACATCCCAGCGCCTACGCCCGGGTCCGTTATGGTAGAGTCACATTCTACAATGTTCTGTCCCACAGCAGAGTCACGTTTTATTTATATTTTTGATATTCATTCAGACCGAGTGCTGAAGGGATGGTGCACCTTTAAGTTAATGGGATTTTTGCATTGGATTTTGGATGACTGATTAAAACACATTAAAGGTGCAGTGTGTGATATTTTGGTCTTTTCTTTCACCTCCAAAATATTGCAAAACAATGACATACTGACATTTTCGTGAATTTATAATGTTTTATTTTCTCCCCATTACCCTTGAATTAGCCAATTAATATGTATTGACACGAGGAGCGGGTCCTCTCTTTGGGGGCTGCCATATTTTTACAGTAGTATAAGTGGACGCGCTAAACATCTTTTGAGCGTTAATGACAACTGAAGTCCGCCATAGGTTTCTCCTGCATGTTCAGAGGGGGTGAGGGTGAGGTGATGGATACAACACGCAACTTCACCTCTCTGGATGTCACCACATCTTACACACTGCACCTTTAATTTTGAGAGGAGGGGCCGGACTAGTTAGTATACTAAATCCATAGGATTCCTGTGGTACCCTACACGTGTCCTGCAGATTCGAGCTGATCGTAAAGTTTGATTTTACCGGGACATTCTTCAGTCTGTCGTGAGCTGCACTATAATATCCACCTGTTTCAGATGAGAAGCGCTGAACACAGCAGGGGGCACTGCAACTTTGGAAATGATCCCTCTGAACTCCATGAGCCCCGAGCGAGCGAGAAGGGGGCGGGGTTTGCAGTGTCAGCAGGTGATATAATAACAAGACTATGATGACAGTCATCTGTGCAGCTCATCACCCTCAGGCAGGAAGCAGATGTCCTGGTTCACGTCACTGTGATGTAGTCATAGAACCGCATTCATTAAATCACTAAGCTGAATGTAATCGCCAGTCACATCTGAACAGGCAGAGTTTTTACAATGCAAGAAGCCCCCAGCTTACATTTAAAGGTGCAGTGTGTAGGATTTAGTGACATCTGGTGATGAAATGGCCTCTTGCAGCTGAATTGCGCTCATCTCCCCTCCCCCTTTCCAGTCACACAGGTGAACCAATGTTAGCCTTCAGTTATCATTAGAAGCCAGAATGTGTCTAGTTTGTCCATGCCGGGCTTCTGTAGTGAGGACACGCCCCTGTGAATAGAAAAGACTCATAGGAGAATGAAAAACACAATTATATTTTATTTCTGCCAAATGATTGGACATATTTACACCCAAATCTTACACATTGGACCTTTAAAACTTTGTTTACAATGTTTTTACACTGATTACTGAAACATTTGGCACAAAACAGTGTCTCATGCCTCTGGTTGAATTTTTTTTTTTTACTTTGAATTATGTGAAAATTCTGGCAACATGTTTTTTTCAAACTTGGTTGCATTGAGAAAAAACACTTTATTGATCTTAGGGTGATTGGTGACCTCCAATTTAGACGTTCAAGTTACTCCAGTGTGATTGAACTGCCATCACAACAACATCACAACTGTCTGAAACAATGACTTTAGAAAATAAGAGTTCCACCGCCCCTTTGAAGGAATGCAGGGATATGTGAAGATGGCGAGAAAGCTGTGTATCAGACTCCTGTGGGCTGTGGTGGTGGTGTGTTCACTGGGATGATTTATTGACACCTTGAAAGTTTTATGCCAGTTTGCAATTTTTTCCTTAAGTTGAGTGGAAATTCAAAATCCAGGGAAAAAACCCCCAAAAGGAATAGTTTAAAATGTGTCCATTCAAGACGTATAAGGTTCTCACCCTCCAGCACGGACATGTGATTTGCAACATGCGATTCCCCTTCACCTGCCTGTGTCCTGAGCATTAGATTATGTCGCAAAACAGATTCTTTATTTTGTTACATCTCAATAAATGTTATTTTATTTCTTAGAACTGTCTTTTTCTGTTATTTTCCACCTGTGTTGAACAATGTTATTTTCTCTTTGAGACCGCGTCACGTGGCCAGCAACACCTCTGCTGCTGTCGTCTTTTGCGGGGCTCCGACTGCAGCTTCGATGCTGCTATGACTCACCTGTACCAGTGATGTCATCAGTCCACAGTCACACACACACACACACACATGCACACACACGTGCACACACAGTTTCCAGACAGACTGAGGCTTTCAACTTCATTTCGATTTCACAAACATGAATGTTTTTGTTTACTTCCTTGTATTTCTTAACAACACAAAATGGCAGGTGTTAGTATATGGTTGACTCGTCAATAATAATAAATCAAAGGCCCATATATGAGTGTAGTGTATACAATTTAGGTGAGAAATGTTTCATTTTTGTTATTGAAAATTGAACATAAAAATGACTGTACACATGATTGTTTCATCACTCAGGTGAACAAGTTGCTCAATTCAATTGAAGGTCTGCTCTGTTTTGCACCACCATGTTTTTTTTCAGTATCCCAGATTGGAGGAGGAACTGAACAGCTTTGATGCTTGCAGTTATTGCTCATCCTAACATGCGACATTACAAAAACCATCCCACCCTCTAAAGAGCAAAACCTGCTCACAGATTCTAAAACACAGGCCTTGAGCTCTCCGATCGTGCGCCAGTGATCACACACGAGCCGCTTCTTTATCGTGACGACGAGAGCTGCAACATGTTGCCACAGACGAAAAGGAGGCGTCGTCATCAATCAGCTGTCAGCTCCATTAATTAGGCAGTTGAATGTCTGAGGCTATTCTTAGCTCGGGCGCTTTCCTCCGCGGCTCGGAGCTGAGCAGCAGACAGCTGATTGGTTGGAGGCAAACATTCAAGGAGCACATGTTGTACAATCAGTGTCTATGCGCACAAAGGGTCGTGTTATAGAATAGGACATTTAGTGTTCGCGATCTGCGAAGATAAAGGAGAGTTTGGCATCGATGCGTTTCCATGTGATGGGTTCATCTCTGCTCAGAGGATCGCTGTGCATGAAAACATACAAAACGGTGATACACCATCTTTTTCGATGATACGATAACAAATAAGATGAGCAACATTACAATAGAACAAAGCTCTGATAATCACTGTTTGGTGTCAACGGGGCATTTCAATGATTTTCCAGACAACTATTCAAAAAGCTGGACTTATTAGAGAAGAGGTTAATGCATCGAGGCCGAATGGAAACATGATGTCATCATCTGCTCTGTCCATCCACAGGCCGACCGTTCACCATGATAGGAAATGATTGATTCCAAAGTGGATTTGAGAGACCAGTTTCATCGGCTCAACCAGAGCAAGTGACGCAAAAACATCCCACGCGCTAAATCACGTGACCGGGCTGAAGTGACTCATCAGATTTTCTTTTTCTTTTCATTCGGTAACATGACTTGGATCTGATTCTTACAAAAGCTGTGTGGATGGATTCAAAACCGAATTTCAAAATCGTGTCACTTGTTCTGAATCTGAAGCGTATCTGATAGACGTGAGTTCAGTCAGATCAAAATCAATACAGCAACTACAGAGCGTCAACAATATCCACTAAAACAACAATGGCTGCCCGACTATAGCTTTTCTTCTTCTTTTGATATTTATAGCTGGACAAGTGTTTGTCGCCCCCTAGAGTTCACTCACTTGAAATCCACGACGAAAGCTTCCATCTCTACAGCTGCTTCACTAACAAAGGATCCTGCGAAAATGACCATTTCAGTTGGGGGGCCACACACAGCACAATCTGATCTTAAGCTGAGCGGACGAGTAAAACCATAAAAGAATAAAAACCTATATAAACTACGACAACTCCAGATATTTTCCTTTCTCTTAGTGTAAAACTTTCTGAAAATAATCACATTTAAAGAAGTATCTTTTTACAAAACATCATGGACAACTTGAAAGTTCTTCTTCCTCTCTCCGACTAAACCAATTCCGAGTGGCACTGTCTCCCCCTAGTGTCCCGGCGTAGGGAGTGCAGTTCAGCGAACCGACACCTGGCACCTCTTTTTACACTCAGTGTTCTTCTTACCTCTGACGGGCCAGCTCCGGCCCGCGGGCCCCGGGACAGCGCCTGGGGTCTAGGTGATGTGTGTGTGGAGGTGTTGCAGGAACTCTCCCTTGGTGGTGGAGTCTCCGGGGAAAACTGCCTGGCAGAAGTCACACACGTGGGACTGCAGCATCAGTTCTGACAGCAGGACGCTGCCGGGTTGGCTCAGGAAGTCCACGACCATCGCCGGACACTGTGAGGCAGGAATCTGACACGGACACACGCACGGAAAAAACAAGCGTGAGAGGATGAACGTGTGAAATTCTGAGGCCAGCGAACAACCCGGCGTTTCCACACCTACCCTCACTGTCCCGTCTCCGCCGGGACGATCCGTCTTGTCCCCCGGAGTCCTTGATCCACCGGACCGGGCTCCCTGCCACCTGGAGGAGTCCGGCGTCAACAGAGGCGCTGCCCTCGTCTCCGTCTTGCCGTCCCCTTTCCCCTGCAGAGGTAGATCCATGCGGAGCTTGGACATGTCCTCAGCCAGCAGATCGGCAGGTGCGGCCTCATTTCCGGGGCGGTGGTTGATGCCGCACTGCGCCGCCATGGTCGGGGGTCGAGGCATTTCCGGGAAGATGCCGGGGAATTCCGGAGCGCACCGGACCAGGATGGACCCCATCTCTCTGTAAGGATCAGCGGCGCCTAGAGGGGAGGACGGGTTTCAGAGTGAAGCCCTGACAGACACAACTCTGGGCGTGAGGATGAGCTTTCAGACGGACCTTGCTGTTTCTGCTGGTCTGTCGTGAGTTGGTGCAACAGAGCTGCTTGTCTCAGGCAGAGTGACCTCAGCTGGAGGAACTGCTGGTACAGTTCCCTGTACGCCTCCTCCATCTGCGCTGCTCAAGGGCCTGCGGGCAGGGAACGGAAAAAGATAACACTTTTACTGACGTTTCCACACATCGTCTCGCTGTTTCTCCCACTGTCAGCTCTGCCTCTACCCGGCAACCCGCTGGCTCTGACCGCCGAGGTCCTTTTTACACACTTGAATAAATAATAACAAAGGTAAACCTCCCTTGACATGGGTTCCACAGTCATGGCGGCTGCAAGAGCCACAGTAAAGCATTCAAAAGCAGAGAGCGTCAAACAGCCTCATCTGCAACTTTCATGGCTCCTGCGTCCTGTTTTTTTTGTTTGTCAAATATAATTTAAAAAAAACCTTTTCTCAGATCCTTGTTGTTTAATTCTGTGTATTTGTGCTGACTTGGTGTTCAATCGAATGAAAATAGAATAACATTGTAAAACAGATTTCTGATTTGACATGAATTTTAATTCGACAATGAAATGGATAAAAACTTGCTTACAAGTTCAAATTCAACATTAGAATCCGCAGGTTTATTTGTTTTACGTTCTGTATCGGCAGAGAAAGAGTTTCTGACTGAACATCACATGACATGAACGTAAAGATTTAATTCAGTTTGTCACGGTTCACCTTGAACAGCAGAGTGGATGTAGGTCTGCTGCCTCTGCTGCCTCAGGATTCCTCTCCTTCCTCAACACATCAGATTACTGCCGTCGATCCTCCTCCACATGAAACCCAGGAATCCCAAGCTGCGTTTGAAGCCAGACATTAATCCACAGCCCACGACAGATTATCGACAGTGTCTGTGCAGATACCTCTTCGCTAACCACTCCTGTGATTCTTTTCTTCTTCCCTGTTGAGCTCATGGAAATGATTCAACCTGCGAGGCGACAGGGAACTGTTTCACACGAGGAAGTAGCTCTTAGAAATGAAGAAGTGAAAGCTCAACGAAAAGCCGAGCAGTTCCTGGGTCAGACTCCATCATGATCTTCTGTTGTGGGTATTTTATCATCAACACAACAAAAGACTGGAGCCAGGTTTCACTTCAAATGTAAAAGAGCGTAATGATGATATTATTATTATTATTTATTATTATTATTATTATTGTTTTTGTTGTTGTTGTTGTTATTATTCGTATCATTGATATTAACATCAATATCAATATTAATATTAACACCAATATTAATATTAATATTTACATTAATATTAGTATTAACATTAGCATTAATACTTAGTCCTTAATATTGACTATTCATTACTATTATCATTACCATTTTCTTGTTGTTGTTATCATTAATTTACTTTGTAAAAAAAATAGATACAAATGGTTCAAAGAGCTCAAACTCATACAGAGAGACCTTTTAAAACCGTGATGTTTGTATGTTTGAACATAAACACGCTACAGCTGCACCAAACAACTGTCAGCCTTCTGAAGCACAGGAACTTTGCTCTCGTTCACGAAGCAGAAATGCAGAAATTCAGCGAAATACACACCCGCACCTCCTTCTATGACCTCATGTATGATAAGAACTACAATTACAAGTCCAACATGAGTCCTCTCAGAGTTACCAGTGATCCGTTCAACACGCGTGCCAGTGAAGTGGGAGGTGAGTGGAGGAGATTGCCCTCAGCCCTGTTTACAGTAGTTTCTGCATAATCCTTCCATGCGACACCTCCGACATGGAGTTCATCACTCTCCCTGATGTGACTCACTAAGAACCCAATCACTTCAGACCCTTTTCAAGATGAACACAGATGAACCGTATCCCATCAAATCCAAACACCGACCACATGCACATGGATCTGGATGACAACAACCAGCCGTCGGGTTTATTTAGCTCATTCAAAAAACAAAAGTCTTAAACCCTCTTTCCTCCCTTTGTTCGTGTAGTTCTGCTGAAAACAAAACCAGCCAGTCATTTGCATAATGCTGAGTTTGTCCTCCCATGACTCACAGCTGTTTCTCTCTGAGGAAACAACTGAGGAAACCTGGTACTTCTGTTTCTCTTTCAGCACACGCGTGTTGTACGGATCAAAGAGGACGTTTACTCACCTTCACAGGGACGGAGGGCTCAGCACTCAAAGTGACACTGACACTGACAGAGCTGCTGATCATGTGACCAAACTCCCTCTCCCCCACCCAATCAGATGAGGTAACATTTCCGTGTGATGACATCACCACTGTTTACCTGAGCTGAGGTGTTCCCGGCCAAATGAAACACATCCTGCTCGACAACCTTCAAAGTAAAAGTCATGACCTCTCGCTGAGCCGTTTGGTCGTTGGGGCGCAGCTCTGGGGGGGGGGGGGCACCGAGGACCCGTCTGATCACTCACCATCGCAAACTGTGTGAATCACGTCTCACTTCAGCTTTTTGGTTTCAATGTCATCATCAAGAGATGAACTCATAGAAAAGTTGGGTCCAACGTCTGCTTGAAAATGAATTGCTGGTGATTTTTAAAAAAAAAATCTCATTGTGGTGTTATCTTTAAAATCCTATCCTCCATCATTGTTTGTATTTTTATCTTATTTCCTATTTCCAATTGTTATTTCATTTTTTTGTTGTTGTTTTTTTTGCGAATGGTTAGTAACCTCAAAGTCTGAATAGAATTGATTTTTCCTAAAGGGAAGTATTAGTTGTGGTCACAGAAGCAGCACTTGTAGTAGAAGGAGTAGTAGTAGATGTTAAGAATGTACATTAGGTTCAGTGACATCAAAATAAATGTTTGCTGTCATGTTTGTAATTTAAAATTGTTTTAATGTGATTCGATTGAATGAAGTGAAATCTTAAATAAAAATTGTGCATTTTACACACATTTTCAAGTTGATCAAATTTAATCAAATGACACACACTGTGATTCAGTGACATACATTCAGTGTTAAATTCATCACCGAACTTATAACAGTACATGGAAATTGTATATAGGATTCAGATACATAAATTCCAGTTTTGGACTTAGTTATTTGTAATTAGTGTCTGTATTGTTTCATGATGAATTGACCCGTCATTAGTTCTTTACCTCACTTTTGTTCTCTACAAACCAGAACCATGATCTTCCAAACATTTCTGTCAGTCCACTCCCCTCAGAGGAATCTTCACCAAAAGACAAACAAACAAATAAAACAAAGATTGAGCGGAGCAATTTAGTGTTGTAACGAGTTTAATATTAGAGACTTTATGATTTTCAGCAAGTGTTATCAATGTATGAATGCGTGTGTGTGTGTGTGTGTGTGTGTGTGTGTGTCCCTCTGGGCCTTCAGTGTTGGCACTCAGCATGGAAAAAATAGTCATTAAGGCAGTGGATTGATGTGGGTGGCTGAGAATCTTCCATGCCATCGGTCTACTTAAGAGGAGCCATAGTGTTTGCCCCCCGAGGTCCGACCCCCCCCCCCCCCCCCCCCCACCACCGACAGCTGAGTTCATAGCCAGCACCTTGTGATTTGAGGGGTGCCAGCTCCCACTGCCTCAGACTGCTTATGTAACAGAGGGGAGGAGGAGGAGGAGGAGGAGGAGGAGAGGGAGGAGGAGGAGGAGGTGGAGGGGGAGAGGGAGGAGGAGGAGGAGAGGGGGAGTCTATATGTGTGGCACAGGGGGATTTGTGTCCCTGTCAGATCCACTCAGGTCTGAGAGGAGATGTTTGAGTGTTGTCACCTCTGTGTATCTCTATGCGCTCTGTGTTGATTCTGCATTGACTCGGAGCATTTGCCCAGTGTGTATTATTGTGTGTTCACCCTTGTGTGTTTGTTTGGATCGTTTACACAGCAATGGCAGAGTGGATTCCTACAAATATGAGCATGTCGCATTCAAAATCACATCATACAAAAAGCCATGTGTCAGAGATCAGTGATGAACTTTTTCATTCAGCTCAGGAGAAACCTGAATCTTGTGATCCTCAAAAACCCATCACATGCGTTTGACCGCGCAGTTTCATGTGCTTTGTAAAAAACAGTCATTTTAATATTTACACCCTTTCCACGGGATTTTATTTATTTATTTTTAAAGTCACACATATCCAGGTAACAAATACCACTGTGGGTGTGAAATGTGGTGCAGCTTGATTGACTTGAGTTGGGCCTTGACAGGTGCGTTCTCATTTAGTTCTGGTATGGCTGAATGGGCTCAGCTCAAATGTTGTATCAATGGTTATTATTATTATGATTACAAAAGTGTAAAATGCAAAATGTAAAAAGCCCTTTATTATCTTCAGTCTTTATATGAAGCTAAGCATTTTCTAATTATATCTTCACTGTAGAGTAGAGTGATTCAGTCTGTTGCAAAAGCACTGATCAGTGGCTGCGTGAGTTAGCATGGTGCTGGGTCCTGCACCCTGGAAGTCACCCAATCTTATAGTTAGCTTGCAAACAGTACGTAAAGTACAGTAAATAGCCCACTTGTTCATTTTGATGCCATTATGGTTCAAAGTAGATCCAGGCTCTCTCTCTCTCTCTCTCTCTCTCTCTCTCTCTGGGACATGAAACACCATCACATCGTTTTCTGTGGAGGAGACGATGAACTCACTCGACGTCGACTGTAGGAGCCCAAAGTTGAAATTGTTTACCTATATTTCATTTAGGCTTCACACGTGTGTTTTGCCAACGTGGTTCTTTCCAGGAATCGTCCAAAATCCAAATTCTAATCCCAATAACTTCTCCCGGACGAAGCCAGTGACATGAGAACGTCCAGGTTTGCCTCCGACCCGTCATTACAACCCGTGCGGCCCTTCTCCGACCGTAACAAATAAGCAACCTAGGCTCATGTCGTGGACGCCCTCATGAGTTTCCACTCAGGGAGAACGGAGGAGGTGAGGGCTGATCGATACAACCGATCTGAGGCGCAGGCTGTTTCCAGGTTCAAACACGATGACACAGAGGCCGTTACACCGCGTGAACGTCTGTACATCGCTGCCTATTTATAACGGCTCCTCAAGTATCCAAGGACATGTGTGATGCTTTATCGCTTCCGCAGCTCTTAATGCGCCGCGTTCTGAGCCCCGCACAGATGGCCGCCCCACGTAATGGCTGTAAATCCAGCGTAAACATAAACTCACGCGGCGATTGGCCGAAGACTCCGCTTCGACCTCCATGTTTAGAAGTTGGGTATAGTGAATTGTTGAAGTTATTTTTGTGTGTTGTATCTTACACCGCCGGCCTGTGCCAGTGTGTTTGCTAGTTTACACTATGTACTTGCTCTGACCTTGAACCCCTCCCTCCGTGCTGAGACACACGCACACACACACACACGCACGCGCACACACACACACACACCACGCCCTGTCCACCAGCCCTCATGCCGCGGTCCCTTTGCACTTGATCCGTGAGTTGGGGCTCACTGAACTCTGTGTGAGTGTGTGTGTGTGTGCGTGTGTGTGAGTGTGTGTGTGTGTGAATATCTTTCAGGCATGTAGCCAGGAACTGTCATCTGCTGGTGCAACACTATCCATCCTGTCAATCTTGTTTTATAATTGTAACATTCTCATATTCTCTGGCCGAGCAGAGAGAAGTTTCCAACACAGTGACACACAAACACACACACACATACACACACACACACATACACACACACACACAAATGCATGCACGCACACACATACACACACTCTCAAATGCATGCACTCACACACGTGCATGCACCCACACACACCCACACACACACACACACACACACACGCACACACACACATACACACACACAAACATACAAAACTCTTCTTTCATTGCTAGTTATAGATTTCAGGCAGCGTCGCCATGTCTTATGGCAGTAATCACATTTTACAGGTGCAGTGTTACAGCAGTGCGATGGTGACGGATAATCGTCTCAATGTGACTCATCTTCTATCTGTGTCAGACTTTATTCTTTCTATGTCTCATTCTTTTTTTGCAGAACTGAAGGCAATAAAAAGGTTTAATGTAAATGAATCGAAGGTTTTTTTCTCAATGAAACAAATACTGGAGCATAATAAAGACTATAAATAAACGATGTGGCCATCGAGTTCAAAATGAGATAAAACAGTGATGAATCTGTTTATTGTCATTATGTAAGAATATAACAAAATTCAGTGCAAACGTGTTTAGTGCAAAAGACAGAACAACAGTGGCTTGGTAGGGACACTGTGTGGGATTGGTGCTAGTTAAAGGTACAGTGTGTGGGATTCAGTGAACTTATTGCCCCCCACCTCAGACAGCAGGCTTGCACTTATCATTACAACAACAAACTGTGTTTATTTCTGTTCACTCTTGTCGACTGTGAAAACATGTCTGTCCAACATGGCAGCCTCAGCCGGAGAGGACTGTAAACATGAGGAGCTCGTTAGAGGCTAATAAAGTCCAATTATTCTTTGCTCTATTTCTGCTAATTGAAACGGAAATCATTTCGCCTGAATCTTACACACTGGACCTTTGATGCGCTGGGGAGACAAACATAAAATGTCCCAAAGCAAATTGGTTTCCACCATCCCTTCCTCTCCCCTCTCTCTCTCTCTCTCTCTCTCTCGCTCAGTGTTCAGAATGATAATTCAGCCGGCTCACCCGTCACTTATGAATATAATCCTGTGCGGACTAAGGGCTCAGCACAGAGTTGCTATCGCAGCGACGGGGCCTGAGCGCTGACGTCTGCCGGCTCGTTTATCATCAGACTCCTTCTCCGCGAGCTCCACCAGATCCAATTACAGAGGTTTCTATGGGCTCAACAATGGCCTGCTATAAATACACTCTGAGGGTTTTCCACACACCCACGTACGAATCAGACACAAGCGCAGATGTACGTGCGCACGCACAGGGTGTTTGGGTGAAGATGAGGCTGCGTCCGTTATGTCCACCCCGTGACACGCCCTCCATATCTGCCCGTAGAGCGCACGTGCGCGGCCTCCTATCGGTCGCCTCCGTGCTGAGCCGCTTAATGCGACGGGTGTCGGCAGAGTGCGAGCACCTGTGTGGTGCATTATGAATGCGCACGGGGGATTGGAGGGAAACGCAGGACGTTCAACAGCTTCATAAAGTTATTTACAGCTCGGTCCATCAATAATCAACAGGTGCAGCATCTGCACAAACAAACCTATTCGCTTTCCTCCCGCTGGGCAATATCCTCTCCGCCAATCAGGTGCCTGCTCTCCGTCCGTCCGTCCGTCCGTCTGTCCGTCTGACGGACTCTCTGACCGTCTGACTGACAAACGTGAAACACACACACACGCGCGCGCACGCACACACACACACACACACACACACACACACACACACACACACACACACACATTGTGCCAATATCTGAAGTTCTCACAGTACACATGAGACCAAACTGCTGAAATGCCAATACTATGATAGCTGCAAAAGTTATTAAAAGTCACAATAAGCTGTGATTTGTTCATGTGATCATCATTTTTAAATAAAGTATTATTGCACATTATGTTCTACCCCACTGCAAGATTGAATGAATTCTACACATTCTGTTTTGGTAAGGACTTTTGTATTTATTCAATTGGACAATTACATGGACACATGGCAGAAATGTAAGTGTATTCCAGCGTAATAAACATTTTGAATATATCTTGAATTGTGCTCCATGGTGGTTGTTGGCCGTGGTTTCACGGGAATGGATCTATATGTATTATACAATAAGGCCCCTGGGCTGTCGGTGCTGTACAGTTTATTTAACTGGTTTATTTTTAGCCACGCTAACAGCGCGACAAATGGTTGTGTCTGCCGGTCACATGTCCGCCACCTCACTCCTCACTCTGACAAACAACCAGCCACAGGTTCTCATCCCATGTCAAAGTGCTTGGAGACCCCTTCAGTAAGAATGAGGTGTTTTTGTTCTGTGAGGGCGTTCTCCTGAAATTGAGAGGTAAGGATAAGGACGGGAGAATTCAGCTGCAATATGCAGCTTTACCACTAGATGTCACCAAGTCTCACACTGCACCTCTGAGATTCCGCTGATAGACTTGACCTTTCCTACAGCCGCGAGGTCACTGTTCTGATACTGAATTCAAAAATACAGATTTGAATGGATGATTGTGTCTTTGGTAGAAGTTTAGATCTCATTTATTTAGTTTTTACTGCCAATTCAGGAGTTAACAAAGCGGAAATTGAGGAGGTAAAAGATGAAACTGTATTTTATGTTGTGACTGTGGTGTCGCACTCTGCAGGACTCTATGATTTGATACTTTAGTTTCACCGGAGCTTGTGTTTGAGCAAGTGTTGAATATAGATAGTGAGTCACAACGATGGCTTAGCAGCTGCTACTTTGGCCAGATTTATGTTTGGCTGTCAAATAACGATCCTCCTTCTGTGTTAGAGTCATTCAACTTTATTATCATTCCTGTTTGCGACAGGAAACCTCTCCTGACGCAATCCTAAAGTGACCGGTCGGCATTTACTGGCACAATGTTCACAGGAAACAGGTGGAAAGTTGCAGCATGTCGAAAAATGGAATTAACATTATTATTTATTGTATATAGTATATATTTCAGTTCTGAGAATCAAGACTACATTTGTCCAACTTCTGGCCTCTTTGTGTAATTGGCTCCAAATAGCTTGCATGGCAACGGCCCATTATTACTAATGCATTTACAATACGCAACAATGAACAATCAATAACATTTGAACGTCGTAGCTGGTCTTTTTAATACTTACTTCTACTGAAATACTTACTTCTTCAAAATCTTTGGCACTCAACTGAATGTACTTTGTTGATCTCTGGTCATTTATGATCATCTCTCGATGTAACTGAAAATAATGACTCAGCAAACATCTCACATGTTCTCCTGCGTCTCCCGAGCGCCAGTCCACGGGAGCAACGTGTAAATGTGCAGCTCAGCATGTTTGTGCCACAAATCACCCTGACAAGTCAGCCACATATTACTGGTCAGAACATGATGTCTCAAGTGTGCGCAGGGTAAGACGACACTTTGTTCCTGAATGCTGAGTCTTGCATGTCGGGGCACTGGTCAAAAGTTACGGGGCCAATGCAGCTCCAGATGGTAACTTTCCACTTTTGGAAGAAGGTGTCAAGGAACAGTTCAAACATGAGATACATACGGTGGCAGGGGGTGTGGGGGTGGGGGTGGGGGGTGACAAATCAAAGACAAAAACAAAATGTCAGCTGTTTTTAGCCGTACAGGCCGAGAGGTCAGTGTCAGCGCCCCGCACCGTACGGATTTCTGCAAGAACGTCCCACGGCAAGATGCTGAGTCATGGCGTCTTCGGATCGCGACGGCGGCGAGCGTCGTGTAAACACTGTCGATATTCCAATTCTACAGACGTGGATTCCTGAATGATTGTTTCGACGTGTGTTTCTCAACATCTCCCATTGATTCTACATCCCATAAATCCTCGGCAGAACTCCTCATCAGAGCCTCTAATGATTAAGCTGAGTGGCGAGTCGGTTCAATTCCAGCTCTGCGATGGGACGTGATCTAACGGACGCGATGTATTTACGTCTGCCACTCTGACACGCGCGCCCTCGCATTCCGCCACATCACCTAAAGGACAAACCGCACAAGGTTGGAACGAGACATTAACACCTTGAGGCACAGAATCGTGCAAAGTGGCCGCGATTCCGACGGATACTGAGCGGCTCGAGGTCGTCGGTTCTCGTGCTCATTTGGCATATATCATTTACAAACAGGCAATCGGCCGCCCCTCGTGTCACAGAGCATCGGAATTTCTCTCTTTGTTTCAGCGGTTTGTCCCTTTAATTTTATTTTTTTTTTTTTTACACCGGTCCGAAGTTCGGTTTGGAAGAGGCAGCGTCAGAACATGTCTGTTTACCGATCGGCTCAGAGCACATTAACGCGGCCCAGCGCCAAAGACACCAAAAGAACTCTCCGAACCGTCCAGTCCTGCTCGTGAAACCGAACCTCGCCTGCTGTTCCCGTTGCACGACTTTTGGCAGCGTGCGCCGCCATTTTGTACCATAACCAACACCTCGTTGCAAGTCGGCTTTCATATTACCTCCTCCTCTTTTCTCCCCTCGTCCCTTTTTTTCCACTCCGTCTGCCAACACCAAAATCCAGATGAGCGCTCGGCGGCGTACAGTGGGATCGGGTGTCGAGCGGCTGAATGTGCAGTCTGTGGCTGAGAGTGGAGACGGTGTTGACTTCCTCCGGTCGGGGATCCTGCCAACATGAGCGCCATGTGTGGAGGGACAACACAGAGCTGGTGCTCAGGAGGGGCATGGCTCACTTTTTGGTGTCTCCTCCATCACATTGAAGGGTAACGAGGTTCTTAATATATTTCTTATGTTCCGCCACTGTTAGCAAACTATGTCGACGTCTGAAATCCTCTTATGACTCTTGGAATCAGTTCTGATGATCAGCTGATGGCTGACTTGAGCCGGCCACCTTGTGGTTTAGCCTCATATGGTGCTTTGACATCAGAGCCAATATTAAAGGTGCAGTGTGTAAGATTTTTTTGTGTCATTTTTCTCGAAAAATATGACATAACAATGTCATACTGACATTTAAACAATTTTAATAATAACAATAATGTATAATCACTTGATATAGTGGTTGGAAAATGACACAAGTTGGCTTAAAACCACCATCTGTGCGACAGGGATCTTCTCAGATGACAGAGACCATTGATGAGAAAGGTTCATTTGTCTGATTCGTGACCTTGACTGCAGCCGGCCACCAGGCGGCGATCGAATTCCTCGGGCGATGATCCCTTTGTTGGTGATCTGTCATGTCATCCATCTTGATACACAGTCCATAGTCTGCACAGGTGCTGACACACATCACTAAATACCCCTTAGTGGCACAGCAGGAAAGGTCAAAGGTCAAGCACCAAAGTCATTGGGATTTAATGGGCTTCATTTTGAGTTAATCCCACGTGTAGCCCCCCATCCCACCCCCCAGCCCCCACAAGTGCACAATTGACACCTGCTTTTATGACATCTCCTAAAAGAGACGGTGCGGCTGTGTCATGTGAAGCACGTTATGAGATTTACAGCCTCAGCGCCACAGAATGGACCTCCCATCTCAGCACCCATCATCTGTTGACAATTATAGATATGAAATAATTATCACTTACACAGTATAAATGACCAAGCATGAATTAAAGGCACAACATGTAGGAGTTTTGACCCTAACCTTACCCCCTCCCATGCAGAACCTGCATAGCCTTCGGTTACTACTGTTACTATAGGTCTTTGATAATAAAAAACAAGAGATGTTCCGTTGGGAGATCACAGACTCATAAAAACATTTAAAAAATCGTACTATATGCATTTTCAATTAAATCTGGAGTGTTCCGACTGAAAATATGTAAATGGATGGAGGAAGTGTCTTTTTTTAACTTGAACTGCAACTGAAACCGTACAAACCAAAACTAGGCCATGTGACCCCCAGGAACAGTCAGTTTCCAAAGATTGAAAAAGAGGCAGCCGGTGGTATTAAAAAAACATTTATTAACAAATATTCTCTGTTTCTGAATAATCTTGCAGTGTTTTACAAAAGCCCTGGCAGTACATCCTGTATGTGTATACATCTTTCGTTTAAAGTCCACACACATGTTCCAAACAAACCTCACACAGTAGGACATGGAAAGAGGTGTTCTTCTGACCGTCTGGAGAAGATGCTCGTAGCTGCTGGTCTCCTCGTCACACCACTCGGTGATTCCTTAAGATTCTGCTTTTACACATTTCACTTTGTTTTAAGATGAACAATGAAAAATACATCCAGCATGTTGGAACAATCGAGAAGAAGGTGGAAGACCGTGAGAGAAACAACTGAAGAAGGATGATGTTTCTGTGAGGATTCGATGAGGTGAAATGTAACTATGTCTGTGGATGCTTTAAGCATTATGGGATGTTTTTATACGGGGGGGCGGGGACTCTGAAATGATGTTGTGATATCATTTCATTTCACTAGTCTTTCAATACAGAATTTTAACTCTGCTAGACCTGTAACCACTTCATCTCGTCATTGTATAAACAATGTTTGTATGTAACAGCAGGGTGGTTCAGACAACGCGATATATATATACTGTATATATATATATAATAAAGTGAAGTAAACATTTTATACATTTAAGTGATTGCTGTAAAACCATGTGTAATGTATTCTCATGTTCCATTCCCTAAATCTTACACCCTGCACCTTTAATTTGCAAAATGATGCTTGCGTGTCCATATTGAAAACCCATGCTTACCTGAGAGGACCTCAGGGTAATGACATATTTTCAATGTATGCGATGACTGGAATGAAAAGTCACTTTGTCTCTCTCAGTGTAATTTGCCGACTATGGCTTTTTAAAAGGCACTTTTCAGTGAACGACTGGATTTTTGCTTGTTACCGCGGAGACGACAGGAGCTCTGCCAGCGTTAGCCTTCACAAGGTTATGGCAGAGAAATGGCGGAACATCGTGTTTTGCTTAAGGCAATAAGGTTTGAGGCGGCTGTATCAAAATGATAGTAAACTTTGGTCCGAGACCTTCCACAGGAGCAGACTATTCTCTGTGACAGAAAGTTTCTAACTCATATTCTCAGTGGGGTCAAAACAAGTGAATTTAAAAACATGCTGTTTAAGAAATTAGTGTGTTTCTGAGTATATATATTTATATATAAAACACTGCATTGCATCTACCCAAATACTCATGTCTGCTTCTTCAGCTGCATAGCAACATTCACACATACAGCACGGCAATGAAGTCATTTTACAAATGCACACAAAAATATACTGTATATAATAACAGCTGAGACTGCCACAACTGAAGTCGATGTCTATGTACTCACACAGGCTCCGTGTTCAGTTTTGAAAAGTAATGTTAGAAAAATAATGGTCTCTTGAATGATGTCACACAGATCAGTGTGAGAAAGGGGGAGTCCCCCCCCTCGGGAGGAGGAGGAGGAGCCTCTCGTCTGTCCTCTTCCTGTGTGTCTGTGACGTTTACATACTGACTTTCTCTCTGCTCTCAGAACGGCAGAGTATCCATGAAGATTTTCTCCACGATGGGCGGCGGAGGCACCAGATCCTCCAGTTTCAGGTAGAAGATGCGCTGCAGGCCTTGTGTGCACAGAGTCCTCAGTTCTGGGAGTTTGCCCAGAAGGCGGGACAGATAGTTGGGCTGGGTTCTGGTCTGCTCGGACCCGTTCCCGCTCACGTGTTCCCTTAAAGAGGTGATGAGATGATTCTGGAAGTCCTCCACCCGTTTGGGCTCCTTGAGGCCGTGACGATCTTCAAGCAAATAGAGGATGGGGTAAGAAACACTGTCCTGACCTCAACGCACACGTCAAAAAAAAAAAAATGACAAGCCCTCACCTGTGATGATGACGAGTGCAGCCAGGCAGGAAAACAAGGAGACGTCCAAGTTCATGCGGTGGAGGCTCTGAGAGAAATCCATGATGGAGTCGATCCAGTCACCGAAGCTGCGAACGCACTGCAGTCGATGGAGGACGACGCCGTTGCAGAAGATCAACTTGTTCTTCTCCGGATTTGACCTGGACAGCGTCGAAACATATGCATGATCAAATTATTGAAGTCAACATGGGTGTTTTTTTTAAAGGGGTGTCACACTCATTTTAGCTCAGTTCCCCCCCCCCTTTGTTTTAGTGCAATAAAGTACAGTTGTCACTTTAATACAAACACTGGTGAGGTTACATGTTGCAGGAGAACACGCCCTCAGCTCACTCTCCCCATTAAAAGCACGTCAAAGAACCTAGAGGAGCTTTCCACCATCACTAACACTAAAACACAGCTTAGTTTGCCCATAAACCCTCATCTTGCCACGTGAAGGATCTAACCTGTATGCGAGGCGGAGGATGAAAAGCTCCACAAAGGCAGATTCCAGCAGCAGCTCCTGGTCCTCGGTGCAGAAGTCTGTGAAGCCCGGGACGGTTTCTGCCCATTTCCTGATCACATCTAAGGTTCCGGTCAGCAGGTCATAAAACTGCTGGATGTCTCCCGCGTCCTCTTTTTCCTTCAGGTTGTCCACTGTCTCCTGGTACTGAGGAGAGAGAGAGATAGAGAGAGATGTGCTATTGATGTAAAATGGGTTTCTTGATGCTCTGCAGCCGGGGAGGCGGTCAGCAGGGTGGAGTTGTACCTTGGAGTAGTCGAGCTTGGCTGTGTTTGGGTTGGAGTCTAGATGGGCCCTGACCAGAGAGGATATGATGTTGACACTGGGGGTCGTGGACGAGGCCTCCACAACAGTCTTGGGCTTGGAGGGCAGACGACCCCGGCGACCTTTCAGGCTGTCTGTGCGGACGACTGAAAGGAAGATAGAAGGTGGAGGGGAATGGCATGAGCACACGTTAGTGACTCTCACATGGCCGTCGCCGCTCCACGCCACTTTAAAAACAACTGTTGTATCGGTTTCACTGTCCCTTTTTCTGCATTTGGCACCGTCAGGCTCCGGTTCCATATGTCATGTGTCATTTCCAGCATTGGTTTCAGCAGATAAATCATGGTGGGTAACTGAAAGCTTTAAGGGAGGGTGACTTTGCATTACCTTCTTTGACCATTCCCACTGCGAGACATTTTTGGAAACGGCAGAACTGGCAGCGGTTCCTCCTCCTCTTGTCCACAGGACAGTCTTTATTGGCGAGGCACACGTACTTTGCATTCTTCTGCACAGTTCGCTGGAGATCACATGAAAATGTATATTCCATCACCATTCAAGTTTGCTCTGCTGCACACATTAGAATGAAATGCACCGATAAATATCAACATTATGTTGGTGTTATCTATGGGAATTCATTTTGCCTCTGGTCAGTTTCCTATTGACATTAGAATTAAATGTATATTAGAACCTATGAGTAAAAAACGAGTGTGTTATGGTTAGTGTCTTACTGAATCTGATTTATTCAGTGGTTTCATGTAATTTAGATGTTTCCGAATATTTGAATTTTAAATAGTTACATCATTTTTACAACCTTGGGACTAATATATGTAACATGAAAGGGGGGATCGCTGTAATGGCACTCTATTATGTCTGCCACAATGATATAAAACATTTATGTTTTATATGCAAAATTCTATTCACCTTGAAAAAACCCTTGCAGCCCTCACAGGTGCGGACTCCATAGTGCTGACAGGAGGCATTGTCGCCGCAAACCGCACAGTGTCCCTCATTGGAGCCGGGGTTGAGTGCTTTGGGGGACGTCATGGCCCCCTCCACTATCCTGGGGCTCTCAAGGGGTCCGTGCTCCAGGGACACGGGGGGACAATTCAGCTGCGACACGTGCAGCTGATGGGGCAGGAAGAAAGGGTCGTCGTGGCCCGACTGGGCGTCCGGGTGCGGTGGTTGCCCCAGAGGGGAGTGCTGCTCCGGCATGGGGCTGAAGGTGAAGAAGGAGAGCTGCTGAGCCATGGCCGCCTTGTCAGCCACGGAGGTAGGGGGCGCTGAAGGGTAAGTGGTGAAAGGGGAGTCCCAGGAGGGCGTGGACTGGTTCTGAAAGCTCGGCGTGGCGGGCGAGGCGGCGGCATAGGCCGGGCTGCCGTAGTAGTCTGAGCCGCATGATGAGAGAGTTTCGTCCAGGCAGCTGAACGCAAAGGAGCCTGGGTAACAGCCGTACACCTGGAGGTCGTCCAGCTTGAAGGCCTGGTTCTGCATCTGAGGGCCGGCGCTCTCGGCTACCATGGCGTGATTGAATGACACCGAGGAGGCGGGAGGGGAGGTGGTAATCTTGCAGGAATAAGCATCAAACTCCCCCGCGTAGCCATTTCCCACCAAGGTGTTGATGCTGGGCAACGAAGATGTAGACAGCTGGTCCTTTTGGCCACTGATGTCCATCACCAGTTTGGCACTGAGGTCAGAATTCAAGAACTCCGAGCTGAAGTAGGTGTCATGGGGCAGGGATGCATACTGGGTTTGTACACAGGGCATCGCTGGGAGGACAAGAGCACAGCAACAATTACTATGGATGGAAATAAACCCTGTGGGCCGTCTATGCAAGATAAACACGCTCTATAAATATGTCTTACGGAATCCAAGACCTTTTTTTAAACTTTTTTTTTGGTATTCAAAATACACTGCAAACTTGAAAATAAAAGACTGCTTTGGGATCATTTGACTTTTTAATCCTCTATCCACACCACCCAAACAGTAGCCCTACATTAGCACCTTCAACACTCTGTCTTGCCCCCCCATCAATCTGGCCTACAGGCCAATGAGTCCGCTTTAGAGAATGCAGAGGGTGGACCAGAGGAGCAATCCGATACCGTCAGATATTCTGTTACTGGCTGTTAATGCTCTGCAGCCTCCCTCAGTCGGGGGGCAACCCCTCTTCCACAGATACTATACCAGGGAGCGCAGCAGATTGTGTTACAGGGTGGGCTGTATGCCAACCGAGATAGGGAAGGTGGCAAAGCCTGTTTGTGTGTGTGTGTGTGTGTGTGCGCAGGGTTGGGTGAGTGGACATGTATGCACAAGTGGTAACTTCTTGACTAGTAGGCACTTTTTAGTTGAAAACGTACAACATGTATTATGCAAACAGGTGAGGTTTTTCCGAAGCGCAAACAATTAAGTTTGACTTATGAGGAGGTCACTCTACTCGAATGCCCAGCATGTGTTTTCTATCCTAAATATACTCTCTATTCCCTAAGTCCTCTCAAATGGCAACAGTGACACACCCCCCACATTAAAATCACAACAAGCAAAATAATGGAGTTGAAAAACGGTGAAGTCTCTACTGGAGCATGTGGAGCAGACAGCTGCTGCTAGTACTTGTACTGTGTACCCTCAGTACAAGTACTCAAAGTAGCATCACTAACACTAGACTACACTACGTCCACACTCAGAGGTACTCGAAGTACAAGTCCAATACTCGACGACACTTAGGAGAAGTCATACTTAAAGTACAGTACAGCAGAAGCAGTACTCGTACTATGCTCAGAAGTACTCAAAAGAGTTGAATATTAAGTGCTGAACTAATAATTGGCAGCACGTACACTACACTAATAGTAGGACATAACTTTCTGGATGCTCACTAGTACTTAAAAAGTAGAGTAGCAGCAGCAGCAGCAGCAGTGTTACTACTAAACATACTGCACTCACAAGTTCTCAAGGGTACAGCAGCAGCAGTACTCGTCAAATTACACAAGGATGTACTGAAAGTACAGTAGCAGCTGCAGCAGTACTAATGGCAGTCTACACTCAGAAGTACTGAAAGTACAGCAGCAGCATCAACTCTACCACTAGACTTGGTCATTCCATTCAATACATGCGGGACATTTTCTCTCTAATAAGAAGATATAATTCGATTAAACAGCTATTTATTTATGTATTTACACTGTACGTATTTGATAGAAAATGCGTGATACAAGTTAAACAGGTTTATGAGGTAAACATCTAGAGTACCAAAGTTCGGTCAAAGATGTACAGCTTTAATGTCAGCTTGAATTATAGCAAGTTAAAGTTTGAAATATGAGTCAAACACAGATGCATCATAATAACATTACTAAGCACGTTGCGGGAAAATAAGAACAAAACTGAAGTTATGACAACACTGACCCTAGGGAAAGTAAATATAAAGTTTGTTGTGAGGCTGTTGTATTGAGTGTGTGTGTGCGTGTGTGTGTGTGTGTGTGTGTGTGTGTGTGTGTGTGTGTGTGTGTGTGTGTGTGTGTGTAGCCCGGACTACTCCAAACATGTCCAACTATTATTCTGCATCAAATTTTGTATTTTATTTTACAAAAACATCAAGCATTCCGAGTAAAAAATAATTAAATTAATCACTGACGTTATCCCGCGAATAAACAAACAGACGCTCACCTGATTCATGTAATTATCCGGACTGTGGATCTTGTCATTTATTCCAAAGTGCAGTGTAACAGATGAGCCAGCTGCTGTCAGCACACACACTCATTCAAACACACTCTCACACACACACTGGGTCACACCAACCACTGCTTCATACACTCTTGTTTTATTTTGGCTGCGTCGACAAAAGGGCGGGTTCCCTGCCCAAACATGGTAAGCGGCGGTGGAACGTTCCGGGGAACGGACCAATCGGCGCCGCGCTCCGCACAGACGTACTTCCGTGTGACGCACGCACGGAATTCCATTGACGCAAGCGCCGGGGGGATAGTGCGTTCTAAATATAACCCGGCAACGACAGCAGCGCCTCACGTGGGGCTATAACTGGTTGAAATACGCTAAAAATAGCGTCAGTTCTGAGGTGCAGACGTGATGAGAGTGGAAACCTACAGTTTATACACGTCCAGAGAGGAGGAGGCGGGTCTTATCTCACTCATCAGTCCAGGAAACACCTGGGAAGGTGAGTTTATCAAAGTGCATCATTGTTGTCGTACCCAGGTCAGAAAACCCCTCTGTCATATTTCACCGTGGGGAAGATACACGAGCACTTCCGCGTCCCTCACCGGTTCACTTGTGTTTACCTCGCATTCGTTCATCTTTAACGGTGCAGTGTGTGCGATTTGGGTGAAGTTATTTCAAATTGTAGTTACAGAAATGGAATGGAAAAATAATAACATGGATGTTTTTATGAGTGTATTTTCACCTGACTGGCCAAAATTGTTGTTTTCATAACGCGAGAAGGAACCATATATTTCTCCCTCCATTAGGAGCGGGTCCTTGTAGGGAGTCCGCCATGTTTTTTTCAGTAACCCAGAATGGAACCTTAGCTCTTGTCAATTATTTTGTTTCCATTCAAATATCTGGTGATATATTTTTGGATAGGTATTTCGTACTGGTTTGGCTGTGACAAGCACTTTCTAACAGGATCGCTTTCTAACAACATCTTGAGGCTGACCTTCCACGAATGACAATTACAACCGTTTACGATTAGACTTGAAGAAATATGAGGCCATCGCGTCATCATCATGCATTTTGCACCACGAGTGTCATGGTCACAGCTGCACTCGTCCATTTGTCAACATCAATTTAAGCACCATCTAATCCCCCTTATGTCACAACTTCTCCGCCACGACCAGCGAAAAACAACACTCGAACCGTCTCGGAGGACCTGTGCCCAAGATCTGGTTTCTTATTTAAAGAAGGTATTAAGTGAGGAGTGGTGGAGATTTTCTCCGAAGCGGCTAATGAGACCGATCACACATTACCACAGTGTGTGTGTGTGTGTGTGTGTGTGTGCGTGTGTGTGTGTGAGCGAGCAGTACAATGATGCTTTATCTATGAAAACATCAAACACAGCAGACATACTTCTCTTTTTCTTTTATTTTGGTCACACGACAACACACACATGCCATAGAAGTCCTCTCACAGCTTTAGGGTGTCGTTAAATGCAAGCAGTGTCAATAAGCTCTCCCTTTAAAACAAAAAGCTGCAGGGGAAACCTTCAGTACAATGGTTGTCTTATTTTGACAGTTTTTGTTGTGATAAAGAGTCTTTGCTGTGGCTTCGTACGACAGTAAACTGTTGTCAGCATGTCAACAAATGCAATATTGTTACATATATCAGCTGATGTGAGACAGTGGGGCCTTGTTGTCCAACAGTGTTAGAAAGCAGCAAAGAACTTTTCCCCGAATATATCATTCCCGTAAAATTGCTCATACAACTCGAGAGTTGATTAAAATCATTGATTAAAATTACTTTGAATTAATGATGGTAGTTTTGTATTGATGTGCTTTGTGAAGGCTTTAAGAACAAAATTCAGGGGGGAAATACTGACAGTTTTATGACATCAACACAAAGGTTAAATCTGAACGATGTCCACTTTAAAAGTGTCAGATAAAGTACACTACTGTACTATTCAGCAAATCTTTATGAAGCCACATTCAGTCACATTCATCAACACCAACAAACAACACATGCAGGAATAGATATCTATTATATCTTTTTCCTTTCAGTTAGATCCACATGGACGTGTCAACAGAAGCAGAGGAGGAGGAAGATGAGCTTCAAAAGACCCAGGTATGGGATTAGTGGCATCTAGTGGTGAAGTTGCAGACTGCAACCACACAGATTCCCCTCCTTTCCATTTATAAATGGAGGATGTATGGTGGCCTTCACGTGATTGAAAACGATGAAAGGTCTTCACTGAAACTCAGGTTGGGTTTGTCCACCCCTGGCTACTAAAGCAATATGGAGGTGCAAAATGGCAGCCTACGTGAAGGAGGACCCTCTGTCATGATGAGCTCGTCCAAAGGCGGTACTTTGAAGTCTCACGTGATTGTGCCCAAATGAAAACAACACCATGAGTATTATTTAAGTTAAATTTCCACTGTTAGATTCTTGAAAACAAATCCCACACACAAGATCTTTAAGCTGCGGACCGAACAAAACTGCATAAGGAAGCACGGGTGAGACTTGACGAGACATACTTTTCATTTGATGAACTACGGAAAAGCATCATTAATAAGTAAGTCTATATTTTGCATTATGTTTTGTAAATATGTAAATACATAGAATGATTAGAAACACAGGAAATGGACACATTGCACATAAGTTGGCACAGGATAACGGCGATCAGACTTTGTGGTGAAACTTGTGGTGAAATGTCAGTGTTGGCAGAGTGACAGTGTGGTCACTGCATGAGTGTAAGGTGTTTATACTTTGACAGGTCAGAGTGAATTAGATCAGGGGTTAAGTGCAAAATACACAAACGCACGTCAATACATAATGAACATACAACACGGCTACACACTCGGCAATGGACTTCCTGTCAGAACACACAAAACAATCTCGATCCGAGGGCTGATCCCTCTGCAGACTGACGAGGACGCAACGGAGACATTTCTCTACTTGAAGAAGAAGGAGGAAGTTTTGGTCGGTGGACCCATGAGCATGTTGGCTTGGTTCTTGTGTGATATGATGATCTGTAACAAATCAAATGCATCATATAAGTAGAGACAGTCATTGTGTATTCATCTGGGTGATATAATAGTTTAAAGGTATCGTAAGCAGGATCTCATACAAGAGTAATCCATATCAATTATCTTCAGAGAGCCACTAGTGTGTGGGAGTCTTTATCTGTGGAGATGCTGCTTTCTGTCTTATTTTTTTCTTTTTGGTTGCATTTTTTGCTGCTTATGGGATGTTTCCGTGCAGTGTTTGTAGCCCATAGCTAATACATGTGTGCAGGAGGGTTGGGCAGGTCATGAGCCATGCAACTACCAGAGGCTAGAATGGTTTTGATACAGAAAAGCTATAATAATGGCCGATACCGCATTACAGAAATACATGTGTAGTGAGGATCAATACTAAGTGGGCAAGAGCTGTTGAATTTGGAGATGGCTCCCCTGAGCTTGCTTAACCCATCATCATTCTTACAACAAATACAATGTTCCTGTAATACTGTAGCTTCTGGTGTTGGAGTGCAGTGGATAAGGGGTCGAATTTGATCAGAATGTTTACAGACAACAACCCACAAATCCTGCGTATTATTCCTTAAATGTCTAAGACCAAGATGTAGCGCCGTAAATCCAGTGCACAGCATCTTCTCTCTACTTACACTACAAGGAGGCTGCATCCATGGTTCTCCATCGATCTGCATGGGCAGAGGTTTGATCGTCCTGCACGCGCAGAGGAGAGACAATGATATTTTAATGAAACAGTTTTAAATGAGGTTTATGAATCACTACAATGGTTAAGTGCATATTATCGATCTCTAATCTATGACAGTATCTACAAAGGCAGCACGGTTGTATTCAAATAGATTTGTATTTACAGGCGTACCTAATAAAGTGGACTCAGGTTGAAGTTGGGAAAGTTCTCAAGACCTTTTCAAGGCTTAGTAACTCGTCACAGAGCATTACGCTACAAGTCACCTCCTGAGTTCACACACATACAGCAGTACTATCTTTTATCTAACAGGCCATTCACAGACTGTCGGAGCAGCTGACACTCCAGCACGCAGACTGGAGAAGCCAGGGATTGAACCACAGTCAATCTGGGAGTGTGTCTGTTTATACAAGGCTGCAAGGTGGAGGTTAAAAGAACAGGAATTGATTGTTGGAGAAAACAAATGTTCACTTTCTAGCTGAGGCTTCCACAAATCCTTTCTTTAATCATCCCCGAGGTAACATTGTGCACAGAGGACCTTCAGACATGAGCTTGAAACAATCGATTGGTGTTTGTGCCCTCTAGTGTTTTATTTTATTTTTTTCATATACTGACTGAATTCTTCATATCTGTAAATTTCCATTCGGTAAAAAAGAGAAGCACCTGATGGTGATCTGAGACGTCTGTGCCAGTCTGTGCCCGGCACTCTTCAGTCCTGTGTAGATTTGCCCCATCTCCATCGCTCCCTCCAGCCCCACCACCTCCAAACGCTTATCGCTCATGTCTGCAGAGTGACAGGACACACACACACACAGAGGAAGAAGAAGAACAGACCTATTGGAGTCGGCACACTTCAAAGACGACAGGGAGGGTCCGCTGATAATATTTGGACCCTACGTATGAAATGATTGAGGAGAGTATGGACACGAAGCCAGGCCTCACCCTGTGAGGTGGTTTTCAGGAGCTCGGGATCAGTGATGACCTCGCCGTGCTCGGCCTCCAGAGCGCCGTCGGGCTTCTTGGACTCGCCCCAGAGGTTGGAGCCGCCGTGCATGCTGGGTATGTTGAGGACAGCTATGCCCTCCAGTGACACGCTGCTGAGGTCCAGTTGTTTCCCACAGCACTGACAGTGGCACATATAACAGGTTGTTGTTTGGTTTGTACTTGGCATTAGCAACATTGGCATAAGAAAGAGTTTATTGTTTTTGCTGAAACAACAGAAATGGTCACCTCGATCATGAGACAATCCCTCAGCCTCTTGCAGGAGGCAGAGATGGTCTCAGAAGTGGCAAACTCGAAGTACCACAGTTTGTTCGTCATTCTGCAAGTAAAGGGAGAACAACGAGAACTTCACCATCTCCGATTTGAAATATGGGTGTTACATTCTGCAACGGAAAACAAGGGGAGTCCTCACCTGCTGTTAAACCTCTGCGGGTGTTTCTCCCTCATGGAGTGGAAACGATGAGCAATGGAAGCGTCCTGCTCACATGGACATGAGTATCATTATCACACACACACCATCTTCCCTGACTACAGATATCAACCAAATCAGATTTGAGGCGTCTGCCGTCGTTCCTCACCACTCCAATGGAGAAGTAGTTGTTGATGATCTCGTACGGCACAGGGTCCCACACCTCTTTGGGGTCATCTGGTATCACCTGGATGTTCCAGCGGTCCATGGGCATGAGCTTGCTGGTTTCCACCTCCTTCAGGATCTCTTTCAGGTCCGACCCATCATAGCCTGCCATTGGAAAGGGAGGTTGGGTATAAGCATCATAGGCGGATGTGTCACTTCCAGCGCCAAAGTGATGCTGGTGTCGGTTGGCTTTACCTCCTCCCCAGCGTAGACAGCGAGCGAGGTCATTCCCGGTGCCCAGAGGCAGGACAGCAACCGGAGGACGCACTGGGAGATCAGCTTTGTCTGAAATCACAAGTCACATCATGAGACTGCAGAGGAGGTTCTTTCCAACCGTCCAGTGAAACACAGGAGTGTCTGCGGTACCCAAAGCGTCCAGGAGCCAGCCAACGGTGCCATCACCACCACACACCAGGATCCTGTAGTCACGCAGGTTGTGGAAGAACTGCACCCTGAAGACAAACGGAATTACTGAGTAGAGAGTGGGGAAAAGGTAGTGTGAAATCAACATTTCAGGTGTCCCTCAAATACAAACTGGAGTAGTGAGAAAGGCGGGTGTCATGATTAATGACCAGCTGTCCTCCATCAACTATACTGCATCTCTCTACTGGCCATTTAGTTTGTGCTTTACAACATAGGAACAATCAGGACTACCTAACCCCATATAACACCCAGCTCCTGGTACAGACTCGTGGTAATCTCTTGACTCTTGATGGACACCAGCTACCCAAACAGTGACCACTAAAGGTCAATACATACTCTGCAAGAATGGAGAACATTGTTCTTGCTCCCTCGGCTAGAAGAACAAGAACAATGTTCTTTCTGACCAGGACATAAAATGCTTCACAAGAACAAATTTCTGACCAATCACGCGATAGCTGCCGGACACAAGAACAAGAACAAAGTTCTGCCCAGATGACGTGTCAAGAACAAGCAGCAAGAACTTCCAAACCAGGGCTGCAAGAACAAAATGACATCATTTTGCCTTGGGAGCAAGAACAAAGTTCTCTGTTCTTTCAGAGTATGTATTGACCTTTAGTGTTCACCCAGCTACTTGAACACAATTTCATCTCACCCCTCGTCAAGTACACACCTCTCGGAAGCCACATTTGATGTGGCAAGCTCTACACACAAGACAATCTAGAGCAGTAGGGTTCAATCCAGCCCACCGGATGACTTGTGAATTGTAATGTTTTGTGTGTCTGTAAGTCATAATGCAAATGTGAAAATGATCAACTATTATCGAAGTTGTGATTATTTTTCTGAAGAAAAACCTCGATCATTAAACGTGAACGATATGCTGTGATTTGACTAACCTGGCCCACATCCCTGAAGTCAAATGAGTTTGACACCCCTGATCTACAGTGTTCTCATTTATTTGTCCATGTACATAAGAGCGTCATCTCCCCTCAAAAAGCTCTAGAAGACGCATCTGTTTGCATGGAGCCTCCTTCACTGACACTTGACTCTCACCCAAAACCTCCTTCTGTACTTTCCACCTCTTTCTCTTCAATTACATTTTCTCTTATGTGCTAATCATTTTTGATTATCTGCAACATATTTGAACCGTCCTTAAGAATTGTGTCCTCCGTTGATGAGTTGCCTTGCATAAGGACATCGAGTAACTGTAATGGAATGTGATATAATGTAGTGTACCCCGGTGCTGGACCTCCATTAGACAGGTTGTAGACTTGACGTGGGTTTAGCAGGTACTGAAACTTCCTGAGCACTCTGCAGAGAACGCACAGAAGGAAGATACAGACAGTGGCTTCATATTAGCAGTCTAAATACTCCTAACAGTAAATTGCCATGTGGGTAAATATAGATAGCCAATGTTTCATCAACATATTTTAAACAAAGCTACTATGCACTTAATGAAGACTTTGAGCTGCTTACTTTTCACCCTGCTTTCCTCCACTCTTAGGGTTTACGAACACCAACAGAGGATGGATGTTGGGAGGAGGAACAATCTGAAGAAAACGAGAAAACAGAAAAGATCCACCCGTCAAAATCTGGACTTCACTCAAATCATCAGGTTTCTCTTTCTCTATATTCTCGTTCATTTTGTGCATGTAGTGTAATTTATACCTCCACCATTCAACTTTATGGCCATGTGCATGTTGTGTGTTCATCTGTCATGCGATGCAAAGTGCAAATTGTGCAATCCAAGCTGCCAAGGAGTGAGATGGGATGAGTTTGAAATAACAACAGTTATAGTACTGATGACTCCAGCTGCTCCAATGTGCTTCACATAGAAGACAAAAACAACAATATATTCAAAACACACCTGCATTTGTTATGTATTATATCAAACTAACTCAAAGTAAAAGTTGGTAACCTCTCGAGTTCGAACACATAATAATGGCCGCTTCAGATATTTGTATAATTTATTAGATAAGCCGTAGATTCAGTCTTATGTGCAGCTCACTGTAATTTCAATGTTTCCGCCCCATTACGTAAAGTGCTATGAGATCATGTGAATGAAGATTGGGCACTACACAAATAAATCAACTGTATTTGAATATGCCAGTTGTTCGTTTGAACATAACGAGGATTATTCTTCTCCCTGCCTGTGATGACTTCTTATTATTATTTGGTTACTAAACTTCCTTTGTTCAGAAACAACTAATGGGTAACCTTCCTGCCTTCAGGACATATCCGTTCCCAAAGATGTAAAACTAACTTGCCCTTTGCATCAGAGTTTGTCTGTGCAGCTACGGACAAAACCACTACTGTTGTGTTTGTTTGTCGTGATCGAACCTAACAAATAGACCACAAGGACACCAGTATAATCTTTTTTCACTTGAAAAATAATATGAAAAGTCACTAAAAGGAGAGATCCTATCAGAGCCAGCGGTGTGCAGATGTTAGTTTGAGCAGGGGGATGTACAGGTGGGACAGAGATGAAGATGAAGTAAAGAGGAGGAGATGATGAAGGCCAACCTGAAGGATGTGGCCATCAGGGGTGACGTTCAGCAGGCTGGTGTCCTCCAACAGGCTGGTGTCCTCCTCCTGAGGGAAACAAGAATTCATTTAAAGTTGCATTGTGTAAGATTTAGTGCCGTCTTGTGGTGAAGTTGCATGTTGCAGCTGAATACCCTTCACTTCACCCTTCCCTTCCAAGCTCATAGGAGCACCCGTGGGATCTTCTTATTATCATGAAAACATAAAAGATGTTTGTACATTCTGGGCGCCTGAAAAAAAACATGGCGGTCCAGCATGGCAGACACCCAAAGACATGAAATAAAAATAAAGGGTACCACAGAGGCTAAAGGAGGCAACAATGTGAACATTTAAGTGATAAAACACCCAGTATGATTATTGTCATTTCAATCCCACACTGACAAAAAAGAAAGTAATTCTGCTTAGATCTTCCACACTGCACCTTTAACTGATTCAGTAATTCTTAAAAAAAAAACAAAAACAAACAAACACTTGTCTTTATTACCTTTGAAACGGCGTATATAGCCCACGGCGGCAGTATGTGATCCTTCAGTGGTCCACAGTCGCAGGTGGAGAGGCCCGAGAGCAGACACTCATCGTGGCGCTTGAAGGAAAACAACAGTGAGTGAGCACAGACGGGAAGGTTCATGCACTCATGCAAACGCGGACGCGCAGTCCTCACCATCTCCTGACACCACACACAGCGCCTCCCGGTCAGAGTTTTGATCCTCTTGTGGCAGATCTGACACTTGGTGGATTTGCAGTCGGCTCTGATCCAGTCGTGAGCTGCAACCTGGGGCGCGGACGGTGCACAGGGGAGGTCGCACGGGTTTCACTGGCTGTTACTCAGCAGCATTACATAAAAACTGTCACTAGTAGAAAGGATGTGGAGTGAGTCTTATCAAATCTAGGGACGGATCTGCGTCAGCAAGCTGATACAGGAATGTTATTTATCTTGCATTCACCCGTTCACTATGTGTGCATGGAATATAATAGGAGCCTGTGCACTTCGAGCACAACACATTAAATGAAAGTGTGTCAACATTACATAAATCGCCCTTAAGAGGACTGTTGGGAGGGAACTTATTGGAGGTACATTCTCTTCTCAATACACCCATCAAAGTTTCTTTGCCTCCACAAGCCCAGTTATGTTTTAGTTTAAAGGCACAGTGTGTAAGATTTGGTGACATCTACTGGTGAAGTTGTGTATTGTATCCATCCCCTCACCCTTCTCATGTGAGCATGCAGGAGAACCTATGGTCGCCCTGGGTTGTCATTAAAGCTCAAAAGATGTTTTGTACGTCCACCCTGGGGCTATTGTAAAAACATGGCGGCTCTTGGTGTAAAATAACATTAAAGGGATCATTTTAGGGTAATGTTCAAAACAAGTCATACAGTCAGATAGAAGTAACACACTTTGATCAAAATCTCACACACTGCATCTTTAAGTCGTAATATAATAATACAATTGTGTGGAGGGAACAGTGTTGGCCACTGTGGTGCCAGCAGAACGATCCATCCCTGAGGAACTGCAGGAAACAATTGCATCATCATTGACTTGCTGTTAAGGTTACAGACGCCAGCAGATTGATACACTTTTGGAGAACCGTCCATTTAGCAGACGTGCGTCACCAAATCAAATGTCCTCGGAGCGCGCTGGCATCCCCATAGCGCTAGAGCGACCAAAACATTTCGATTCGGTCACTATTGTGTCATAGAAAATGTGTTGCAGTTGTGACGCAGCTCTCGGGGGAATAAAAAGGGAAATGGCGGTCTGTGTTTGAGCAAAGTGAGAACATTATACAGCTGTAGGCAGCAGACTGTACCCGCTGTAATCCGCACCTAAAAATGGGCTGCACTTATTACTGACTAATGCACCGTAATGCTCTGTGTTCATAATGTGTTTGCTCTCTCTGAGTCAGGGATGAAAGAATGATTAAGGCACAATCCTGCCAAAAAAAAAATCTATGTACTGTACCTTTAACACAGCGAGAACTGTTTTGTTTGAACCATTTTCTTTGATTTCTGTGAAAATAATCTATGGGTGTCAATGTAAAGAAAATGACACCACAGGGAGTCATAGCAATGTAGGTTTGGTGCAGACTGAACGACGATCTGGATGTAGTGAATTCATAAGGAGACAGCTGATGCTTTGATGTCACTATCTTGACTGAGAACTGAGAAGGACCTGGTGAGGAGAAATCAATGTGAGTGTGTCTCTCTTACACCAATCTCACTTCTGGATTTGACAAAGGTACGAGCGCAAGCCTCAGGATTCTTATTGGCACACTGATTGTGGACGGTGTACTTGCAACCTGAGGGGACAAGAATAGGTTGATTAGAAAAGTGACCTTCAAGTCCAAATAACTAATTACATGTGATCGTATTCATAGAAGGGAAATAACAGACGAATCAGGAGGGGGAACAAATCGGACTCCTCTAGCGACCGTGTGGGGAGCATGTCTGCCCCCTAGTGGCGGCTGTGAGCTCTTACAGGTGCAGCAGAGTCCTTGCTTGCCAAGGCCGAGCAGCATGTTCTGACACACGCTGCAGTAAGTGGGCTTGTTGTAGTGCTTCAGCCTCCAGATATGCTGACCGTCCCTCTCCGTCATCTGTGGGCCGTTGAGCAGAGGACAGAGCATGAATCACAAAAATGGCCGAGCTCTGTCCTTCAGCTGCCGAGTGAAACAGCCACTCGGCAGAAGTTTTAGAACTTTCAAAAAATGTTTTTCACCTTCAGTCCCAGCAGAACAAGCAAAGGCACATTGTTCATGCCTCCTTTCAACCATTCCTCCAGTGTGACGGTGCCACTTTCGTCCGCATCGATCGCTGCCATCATGTCTTTCAGAACCTGACGCACACACACACACACACACACACACACACATACCATCATCATTATCAGTCATTTTACTGTGTTTATAAACTCCTTAAGTTCTCATCTGCTGCACTGAAGCTCCCCTTGCTTTCACATGCCGGACATCATTTTGTCATCAAATGAAAGGTCAGGTGTGTCATTCAGGTTAAATGATGTCAAATTCCATTGGCAGAGATGAAATACTAAATAATTATGTATATTTGTATGTATGCCTAAACACCTGAACGCTGAAATAGGTGTGTTCCTCGCTGTTAAATTCGCGTTAAATTAAATTAGTGTTAGCCTACTGCCATGTTCTTACTGTAGCCCGGAATGGACAAACAAACCGCCTTTTGAGTTTGAGTTATAACTGTATAACTGCAATGGGTTCTACCTACTTGAAAGGAGAAGATGTAGTTGGGGGTTTATCCGTGGAAGATGCAACTTCACTCGGTGGTGTCACTAAATCCTACACACTGCACCTTTAAAGATTCAGGGACGTTTCAAATTAGGACAAAGACAGAGATTCGTACTGGTCTGAGCTCGGTCACGTCCCACCCCAGGTAATCAGCAGCTCGCACCATCTGGGCGATTATACGATCCACTTCCTGGTGGAGACACAACACACAGGACGAAGGTGTGGCTTCATATGTCATGAATTAAAGTGGCACAGGTACAGGGAACAATCCTAATCTGTGCTGTACATGTAAATGCAATGACTGAATCAGATTTACAAAATCATGTTCAAATCACACCGTAAAATGAGTCAGGGTGCAGTCCTCATTTAATGAACACTCATTTGTTTCTCAATAAAGAGTTGAAGCTACTTTTCCTTTGTCCTTTTGGATAAATAAGAGACCGGTCAAGCACAATGAGCTGAATGGTGCAGGACATAGTGAAAGGCCATGAGGTTCCATGTGTTATCTGGTGCATGGTGCCTGTGGGTGTGAGGCTGTAATTGTGTTAATAGCAGTCAAATACACAGCACATTAGCAGCATGTTCTTTGTGCTGCTGCTGCTGCTGCTGCTGCTGCTGCTGCGTCATCAATTATATATCCTGTTGCAGGTAATGAGCTCAATTATTCATACATTAACCCAAAATACTCTCAACAACAACCATGTGACTGGAGGCAAATGGTAAAACTGACTTTTCCTCAGATGTTCTGTGACTTTATGGAGGAACTTACAGAACTGTCCAGGAGTCCGTTGCAATCTTTGTCATAAAGTTTGAAAGTAACTGGAGGGAAAAATACAGAAGAGAATCAGTCAAAACAACTGATTCGTCACTTTCGCAATTCTTAATAGAACTGTTCAGTCTTTCCTCTGTGACACATATTGAATGTAATCAATTCGGCAGAACTATAATATATCGAAACCAACACTCGAGCTTCTCCCTCGGTTGTCCGTCCTCCAGCACTGAGAAGTAACAGGAGACATCGCGGAGAAAGACCCCTCCTGCAAACACAGAGACATTTATAAAGCTTTATCACATCACTACGGTCTGAAACTGTATTTGGATTTACTGACGGAACCTTTGCGCAGGGATACATTGTATCATGGGCTGGTTATTGGAACAGGTGCACTCATCTCAGAGGCCTCAGTCCCGAGCAGTTATCCAGACTCAGTGTGTGTGTGTGTTTCCCCACAGTGACGCATGTACTGTACCTGCTTGGGGCAGTGGGCTCTTTGCACCCCCCTGCTCCACGTGTTGGAAATAGCGGAAAAGGCGTCGGCAGAAATCTGCGGGAAATTCATCCACCTCGAGATACGTCTTGAGAAAGAGATTGAAACCCACTGCGTCGACGCACTGAAGAGGGAGATTGGAGCAGAGGTCAAAGTGCATCCTCTCCATTTACTAAACACCTTTGTATCCATTTGTTTTCATATGGAATGTTAATTGGTATCATTATGTGTTATATGTTATGGATCTATTAATTATTTGATACATAATAGTTCCCTCAATTACTTTGTCCTCCTTGCTGCCCTTTGTCTTATTATCTGTTTTCATCCTTGAAGAACTTGAAAAATGATGATTCTAATTCGAGAAATTGTTTCTGTTTTGACCATTTTTCTAAGACTGTCCAGAATGATTCAACTGAAAATATGTCTGTTTTCAGTCAAATCCCTTTTATATTACTTGGCTCATACAAGAACTCAACTTTAGAAAACTCTCTGTAATGATGTAAAAAAGTTACATTCATATCAAAATGTCATTACAAACTTTAAGTTACTGTTGTAGGCCCCACTGTCTGTCAGTCAGTCTGTGTGTCTATCAGTCAGTTAATGTGTGTGTGTGTGTGTGTGTGTGTGTGTACATGTTTGTGCTGTGTCAGCAGTATCTGACCTCTCCCACGGTGTGCTGCGCCAGCCGCCCGCCCGGGTGAAACTCCTTGATCACATCCTTCACCCTCTGGTTGCTGTCTGTGATGAGAAGAGTCCCGTTCACACCGCAGGCAGAGCACTGACACCAACACCTGACACGAATCCGCGGTGTCACATCTGTGGGCCTCACTCAGAGAGTCCTCACAGATCAATGCGCAGCGAGCGACTCTGTCCCTCGGACGGTTTGTCACTCGTCCCAAACATTGGTGTCATGGCTCCGGGGGCCGAGCGGGAAACGTGTAAGATCATCACTCAATTGTGGACATTTAGGGACTGTGTGTATTGTGTGTTAATCTGGGTTTGGACCCTGCTGACACACAGTGCTGCTTTATTCACAGCCAGTGATGAGCAGGTGTAATTATCCATTCTTCCATTATGCTCTCCCTCTCTCTCTCCCCCTCTCTCTCACACATACACACACACACACACACACACTTTCCCCCGACAGTAAAAGCCTACAGACCCATTTCATTTCTTTCAAACAAAGCCCCGGAGTGGAAGGCAACATATTTTTAGCTCTGTACCACTTTCTGTTTCCTGTCAACCGGTCTATCAAATGCTGCATTAGAGCTCGAACCCCCGGCTCAGGAGTCACGTGCTCATTTTAGGAGAAGCTGTTTGTGATTCTGTGCTAATGGTGAATAAGCCTCCAGAGGACACTGCACTGCCCGTGTGTTTGTATTTAATGGTGCATGAATAAGAAGAACGTCCTGGGTTTTATAATGAGGATGATGATGATGATGATGAGGATGATGGTGATGATGTTCACTAACTGACCTTTGCCGCTTGTGTAACACAGACCTCCACAGATTACCAGCACTTTGTCACATGTCCCTGTTGTACTTTCAAAATCAATGTCTTGATATAGTTTTTGATTATGTTGTGATCTGGACAAAGTGTAATGTCACAGATTTTAATGTCGGTTGTTGTCATCGAACAGTTCGTTTTCTTCTTCTCTGGTAGGTGACTGTTGCATTCACACCTTTTTTTTAATGTTATGTATATTCACATACATTTGTTGGGATACAATAATATATTGCATCTATTAAGCCATTAAATCCAACATTGTTTTGACATATATATATGTTTGTATATATATATTTTACAGCAGGACATAAACATAAAATAACTCTAAATTAAATTTCATTCAACTGATGCTACTGGGCGAACTAAATGTAAATTCTAACTTGTTTAACACGTTTTATAAGCGTATTATCCACCTTGTCTAATCACTAATAACTGTCAAATACATGAAGTAGGAGAAAAACAACAAGATTTCCTTCTGAATTGTAGCCAAATAGAAGAAAAAAGTTTAAAAAGGAGCCTCATAAATCCCCTAAGGCCTTCAAGTGCCTTTACGTAAATACTGACTTAACATTAGCATTAATACATAATGCTGTAAATTGGACACTGAATACAGAGTTGCTTTAAGTGATAAATAAGTAAACTAAAAAATCAACTCTACATATGTAAAAGCACTCTCCACACAGAATTTGAAAATATGTTGTTGTTTTGACATGTATTGACACGTCCATATAAATGCAGCTGTGCTCATATTAGATCATTTTCCCATTTACTTGTCCTCCTCCACCTCCACGGTGAAAACAGACGACAGTCAAAGTGTCAGCCCGTCACATTACCTGTTCCATAAACTCATAACAAGCCACTAGTATCAATTTACAGAGGGAAATGATGTATAGCACAAAGGTTACACACGTACATTCCATGTACTGCTGCAGCTGGATGAAATCCACAGGAGTCAAGGTTCCCTCTGTGTCTTCAGGCGACGCCATGACCTTCAGCTGTGAGAGCAAAGTGAAGAGAGACAAAAAACAAAATAAGCCCGAGACGTGAGCTCCTCACCCTGAAAAAGGTTGAAACAAAGAGCGTCATGGTGTTTAAGCCATCCTATCTTCTGGGAGTGAGTCATGGGAACTGGTTTGTTTTCATTCCTTCAGGTGCAAACCACAGACACTCCCCTTCTCAAATAAAGTGATCAGACACCTGCGTATACTCCGGCTTCTGGGACTCAATAGATAACTGAAGAATCCCCGGCATCATCAGAGAATGTTTCTCAATAGACGTAAACAGCCAATACCGTGAATGTCATCCTGTAAGTAGTTGATCGTGGGTTCGGAAACACTGATGTGGGGCAAAGGTGGCTGAGTAAAATGTCAGGAAATAGCAACAGTCTAATATTGATTATTGACAACAATATGATGATGAAAATCTAATCTTCGCAAAGTGCTTGATGGAAAAAGGGACAGCATAAAAAGAACAGAATTCAAAACCATGCAAAGATAGTGAGATCAATTAAAGGTGCAGTGTGTAAGATTTTGGTCGTTTTTGTCACTTCTAAAATCAATTACATACAGACATTTTCAGGAATTTATAATCACCTGAATGTATTATTTTTTTCCATTCCCCTTAATCGAGCCCATTATATATTTACACAAGGCGTGGGTCCTCTTTACAGGGGCCGCCATGTTTTTAACAGTAGCCCAGAGTGGACATACTAAACATCTTTTGAGTTTTAATAACAACTGAAGTCCACCACAGGTTCTCCTGCATGTTAAGAAGGGCAAGGGTGAGGATGATAGATACAACATGCAGCTTCACCTCTAGATGTCACCAAATCTTACACACTGTACCTTTAAAAAATAAAATAAAATAAAAAAGTAATACTTTGTATTATTGCTGCCTGTAACACTGGACTCCAGATATCTATCATAAACATAGCCACAGCTCTATCCACTGCTCTTTCAGCTCCACTGGATGTAATATCCCATCAGCTTTAATCAGCACCGTGCTGCTCCACTCTGCTGCAAAGTCATTCCAAAAATCAACAATTGAGATTAAAAGGCCACATCCCTCAGATAGGATTATACCTGGAGATCAGAGTCACAGACAGACACCACTGTTTCCACAGGGCAGTAGCGCAGGTGATCAGTCAGTCACACAGGGAGAGGAGGAGGAGGAGGAGGAGGAGGAGAAATGAAGACTTCTTACCTGATCTCTCTCCTCAGGCAGCAGCACAGATGAATGAGTCCCGTCCCACAAACACACACATACACACAAACATACACACACAAAGCAGTCTGACAGCAGCTGGTACTTGTGAGTACATGTGCGCTGTGGTATTAGCGGATATGAGGGATTAAGAATGTGCAGAGGAGGAGCTCTGACCTATAATCACTGTTTGTGGCACCGCCTCACACTTGCATATGCACACGCGCACACACACACACACACACACACACAAATAAACACACAGGCTAGTGCAGCCGGCCTCCCTGGATGTTGCATGGATGTCCATACGTTGCAGTCTATTTAAAACCTAATTCCTTAATTTAGTTCATATCTAAAAATGATCATAACCTGACCACCAACCACATATTTCTATTATTCTTAAGCAGTACCTCAGAAATGATGTTTTACCTCATTAGGAGCAGGTTTTGGTCCCCGTGTGGTCCACTGGCACCGAAAAAAGGTCAGAGTCGCTTCTAAAAAGGCAACAAAAAATGAGCACACAGCCACACAAACACCCTCAGGCACACACTCCGATCTATTGTGTCCTTCCAACGAGTCAACGCATTTTTTCTAAATACTGAGGCTTAAAGCTGGAAAGTCTGAATGAGGTCTGCAGCTGTCTGGTGTCCAGCTTCAATGAATGAGCAGATCAGAATGAATGAAAAGCTTCACACCAGTTCATGAACCCATTCTGTTCGGCAGCTCACCAGTGCAGACTGGCCCGAACCATTCGAGATGAACTGTAACATTTTAGGATAGTTTGAGACACATTCTTCATATCATATCTGACACAAGCTACAAGTGGGACAGTGATGAAATAGTGATCTCCACTTGTTGTGACAGGGAGGCTGGGGTCAAAAAGCAGAAGAGGTGGAGCAGTTGTCAGGTCCAAAGTTTCCTATACTGTGTATCTTGGTTATAGGTGTGATAAAGACCTCACAGGTGCAGTAAACTGACAGCATATGATAATAATGATGATGATGATGATAATAATAATAATAATAATAATAATAATAATAATAATAATAATAATAATAATAAATAAAAAAATGAGAAAAGAATAAAATAATAATAATAATAAAATAATAAAGAATAAAATAATAAATAATAATAATAATAATAATAAAACAATAATATAATACTGTATAGATGTCTTTGTCTATTCAGGGCTACTGTAATAGCATGATAGTGGAACATGGCAAGGCAAGGCAAGGTTATTTATATAGCACATTTCATACACAGAGGCAATACAATGTGCTTCACAGAAATACAAGGGTCAGTACATGATCGTACAAACAGTAAATGATGGGCAATAAAAGCACCCCCTAGGTTTGGCGATGTTTTTGAGATGGTAGAATGTTGATTTCATAATTGCTTTCATGTGGCTGTTGAAATTTAGATCACTGTCTATGAGGACACCAAGACTTCTAACAGTATCCTTTGTTTTAAGTCCTTTTTGTCAAGAACGGTGGCAATCCTATATCTTTCCTCCTTTTTACCAAAGATTATTACTTCAGTTGTATCCGTGTTTAGCTGGAGGAGGTTCTGAGACATACAGTGGTTAATTTGTTCAATATGATGACAAAGAGATTCAAGAGGACCATAGGTGTCAAAGTTGTGATAGGAGATACAGATTATTCTTTAAGATTTGCCCAAGTGGGAGCATATAAAGGTTAAAAGAAGTGGATCCAAAAGTGAGCCCTGGGGGACTCCATGACACATGGTGTGAATTTATGCAAAACATTGAAGTAATGTCAATTTAATTTTTACAAACTATACTTTGAAATATCCCAAATAGAATCTCACGCACCAGTAAAAAAAAAACAGGGTTATGATAGATGACTAGATTCCACTGAATGACAGAGACTGTTAAAACTGACAAAAGCTATTGATTTACTTGTGTCACACACGGTTCCAGGAGAAACTCGTTCTGCAAACTATCCCAAACTGGCCACTGTGTCACTTCTGCCTTTAGGTGGCGGTAATGCGCCTCGGCAGCCGAGGCTCGGCAGCAGTAGAAGAAGTATGGGTTGACGCAGGTGTTTACGTTTTCCTTCTTCCGCAGCTTTGTAACGCGTAGTAGCATTCACCTATCTGACGCGAAATTCAGACTTTGGGAGTCAACCCGCGGCCATGTTTCTGATTTTAAACTTCACCTACGTAGATGTTTAGCGAGTGAATGTGCTGCGGCTCGTGTGTTGTCCGCTCTAGACCCGGTTTTGCGAGTTTTCTCCGTCATTCATCGCAGGCGAAGCTAAAGTTAGCGGTGCGTTAGCCAGCGGCTCTCTCGGCGGCGGTGGAAGCACATTTAATATAACCATCACCCCGTCCGCCCCTTTGTCCAGAGTTTATTTCGATATTAGACAAAGGCAGTCATGGCCACTCGGCGTCTGACCGATGCCTTCTTGTTAATGCGGAACAATGCAATCCAAAACCGGCAAATATTGGCTGAGCAAGTGAGTACATACGACCCCCGTCTGAGTACACGTAGCAATGCTGCGGTGAGTGGTCTGCATCGTTTTGACATTTTACTCTGTGTGTTTGCATGTTACCAGTCACGGGTAGCTGTTAGCTAGCTGCAGCTGTGTGTGCCAGTAGCTGCTAGTTAGGAAAACCCATAGTAATTCACTGGTAGTGTGACACTTCACGTCGGGACTGGTGGAGGTGGTGATTGGGGTTTAGAGGGAGCTTCTGCCGTCATTTCTATACTTCATAAAAGTCAACATCACATTTTAACATTGGGAATGAGATTAGTTCAGTGCCATTAGTGGTGTAGAAGGACTCGTAAATGGTATATGATTGATTTTTCTTTGGGGGGGGGGGGTTGCTAATGTTACGCATGTTTTTTTTTTTTATTTTAATGTTACGCATGTTTTTTATATTTATTTCTGCTCATCATCACAGATGTGGAAGTGTTTGTAGATTACACTGTGTTGTGCTCTGGATTTCTTCTGTGTTGGATTATCTTGAAGAATTAGAAGTGCACAATATGGATGAACTAATCTTGGGGTTGACTGATTACAGGCCTGGCCAGTTGCCGCCACCATTAAGTAAATTCACTTTAAAGTGAAGCCCACTGCATAAGATGAATGCAACATGATTTCCATTGTTCTCGACAGGGATTGAATGGAAAATTGTTATACTGATGTTTTTATGAGTGGAGATTATCCTGATTGCCTGAATTGTTGTTTCATCACCATAGAAATGTATCTTTACATCAGGAGCGGGTTATCTCTACAAAGGCCGGATTGTTGTGCCAACATGTTTTCACACAGGCTCGCCTTCATGTTTGGAATGGAGCATCCGGCTGTAACTTTCATATTCATGACTAGATGTCACTAAACCCAACACGCGCTGCTTGTAAAAAGCATAATACTTCTGCTACACTACAGCATTGACTCTGTCGCTGTTGATGTTGAAAGTTTAGGTCTTGACCTTTCCCAAATCTTTACTATAAAGGATTTATTTCTAAATACCAGGAATTGGCCTCAATAACTACCAATAATCAGTCAGCCCCTTGAATAATCAATCGCAATATATGCAAGTACTGTGATATTCTTATTTCTGTTTTCTATTCTGGACAATAATGCACCTGATAGTGTGACTTGCATGCTTTTACCCCTTCAAAATGTTACATTTAGCTGACTACACATTCTAGATCCTAATGGAAATATTTAAATATTCTAGTTGGTGGATTAAAGATCCACTTTTTCCGTATTTACCTGTGGCTTCTTTTTTTCATTTGACCTAAGGGTAGTATTTGTGACGTAAGCAGGAGTCTTCATTTCAGGATTGGTGGCTCATCTGCCACTTTCTGCCACTACTGGTAACCTTGCCCTCAGACATTGTCATAATGTCACAGAATCTGGTTTTATGGCCCAATCCCAGTGTAGAATCCAGCATGTTAACTTTCCTAATGCAATGAAAATGTCTAAAGATTAGGATAAATAATACACTGTTCAGAACAGTCACCACACTACAACACCTCAGTGGTAACATTTCCAAATTTATCTATGTAATTCTCAACCTGTAGTTCAAACAAAATGAAACCCAGTACTTCTACAATGTGAAACTACTCCACAGCAGTTAGGTAGAGCAGGTTGTGGCTTCTTCTTTTAATAGATTTATAGCTCCACATCTGAAATGTTTGCGTCAGAGTACACCTGTGCTTTACAACAAGCAGGCAGAGCTGTTCACATTGACCCAGAGTGATACAAACATGATGGTGTGTAGCTCATCTGAAATTCAGCTGCTGAATAGAACCTGGTATGTCACAGTCTTATGGTTTGGTTTTCTCTGCAGCAGATATATCACCCACAATAGATGAATCGGCACCGAGCGCTTCCGATGGATGTGGCTCCGTTAATGTTGTGTAGTAATGTGTTGGGTTTACCTCAGGCCCATGAAGAACATCAGCCCATAGCCTCAGAGAGAGAGAGAACCCAGCTGTGGTGGTGCTGAGCTCAGGACATTTTGTGAGAGTTGATTTACACCTGACAGTCCTTTGTCCTGTTGAGAGAAAACAGGTTATATTATTTACCTCATAAACGTTATTTGTCCGGCAGAACAACAGGAAACTAGCACCTGTAAAGTTAGATCCTTGTGTTTTAGGACTTGTGCTCTCCTATACATAGAGTATGATTTTATATTGTTTAGTTGTTTAGTAGCCTATTTGATATTAGGAAAAGGAGGGACAGCTCCACTTCCACTCCACCCTCTTAATTGGAGAGCCAACACTATAAATGCTACTGAAATAGAAACAAGCAAATGATAAATGTTTTTATGGAAAATGTGTGTATTGTCTTAATGTTTTGTGTCTTGTTCTGTGCTCAATGAAGGCTTCATCCACATGATGTAAAAAATTTAATTTAACCCTACCAAAGTTGCAGTTGATATTAATATAAACAGTAATTTGCAAATACTTTTGTATGTCTAGAGTCAAAGTATCAAAGATAATTCACTCAGTGTCACTTGTCCATTAGCTGCCTATTTCTTTTCCTTTGACGGGAGTATAGGTAAAGGTGCAGTGTGAAGGATTGAGTGACATTGACATGTGGCAGCCAAACACCCCTCTCCTTTCCCTTCCAATTCTGTGACACGATTAAAACTAGTTCCAGGTCATATACTCACCAAACAAATCTTTTTCACCTACTACAGACTAAAGATTTATAGCAACAATTTAACTAACACTACATTTAATCATCATGTCATATCCATAAGGTCATAGTGAGTCGTAACAATATTTTCTATTACTCATTTCTTCAAATGCCCCTGTCTTTTTGTTGCTTGACCTGAACAGCTTCTCCTCTGTCTTTTTTCTGACTGTGCACCATTGTTTTTTTTTTCAATTTGTAATATTATACACACAATTTTGTGATTTCATTTTGCACTCACACTCAATTTGTTTAGTTTTGTTTACACTAAAATGCTCCAGGAGAATGTAAATGAAATGAAAATGCTTGAAATCATGCTGAAATTATGATTATTTCTCAAATTGTTGTTGGGAGTGTGAATGCAAACAAACTTTGGTCACTGATGATTGTACAGGCTCACTTTGCGTTCCTCTTTCTCTTTCTCCTTTTCCTTGTTCTGTATTGGATGGGACCAATCCGCTATCTGCCAATCACATTAGGAGCTTGATGAGGTACTGCTTCTTCCCTTCCTGATAGAATTCAGAGTCAAACAATGGTACAACGTGGTCATTATAAAGGTGTGTTATTATTATTGCATTTTAATCTGAATTACTATCTGTTTTAAAGTTGGCTGATGATCGGATGGCGCTGGTGTCGGGAATCAGCCTGGACCCTGAAGCTGCCATTGGAGTCACAAAGAAACTGCCCCCAAAATGGATAGAGGGAGTTGATGAAGTAAAATTGAAATAGGAGATTATACACTATTCAGTAATGTGTACTATTATGGCTTATACTTATAAATGCTTTAATAGAATGAATACAAAGAAAAAGGTGAAGTCTTCAAATGAGTTAAGTCTCATGTTGATTCTGATTTTCTTTCCTTTCAGATCCAATATGAAATCACACGAGTTCGACAGAAGATGAAGGATCTGGCTTTACTCCATGACAAACACATGAACCGTCCCACACTAGATGACAGTAGTGAAGAAGAGCATGCCATAGAAATCACTACACAGGAGATCACACAGGTACATTCATTAAACAGTTTACTCTTTTATGACATCAAGTTAATCAAGGCATGTGTCTTCTTTTAGCTTTTGTAACAATTTATTCACTTCTTACCATTGAAATTGCACCTTCAAAATGCTCAATCTTTAAGTGTTTTTCAATATCTTTGTTTAATCATTTCACAATAAAAATACACGTATAGTGTGTTTTTTTAAACTCCCCAATCTGTGTAGACTGGTATAGAAGTAATTTTGTCCTCTCTGAGTTTTCTAATGCCAGATATCTGAGGATATTTTATGGTAAAAAGATTTGAAACATTGTTTATTTTCCACTCTGTCCCTAATTGTTTGATCCCTGCAGATGTTCCATCGATGCCAGCGAGCTGTGACGGGTTTGCAAACTCGCTGCGGCCACTGCACCGAGCAGGAGGAGAGATTATTGAGAAACGTGGTGTCGTCCCTGGCTCAGAATCTGCAGGAGCTGTCCACTAATTTTAGATACACGCAGTCCGGCTACCTAAAACGTAAGAACTCGGTTAACTCGACTCAAAAGAAGTAGATTTCAAAGAACACTGAAACGGGTCTTGTTTTCTTCCAGCCTCATTCTTCTCTGTCTCCACTCACATGTTTGAACGACTGTCAGGATTATATCTCACATCCTGTCTTTTTCATCCTCGTGGTGTTTTGTCTACCAGGTATGAAGAATCGTGAGGAGAGATCTAAACACTTTTTTGACTCAGGACCCTTAATGGAGGAGGATGAAGATTTAGCTCTGTATGACAAGGTGAGCTTCCTCTGATGCCCCCTGCATCTGTTTCCTGTAAACCAGGGGTGTCCAAACTGCGGCCTGTGGGCCAACTTTGGTCCATGATCCAGTTTTCATAGGCCTGAAACATATTGTAACAATATACTGGAACATGGCCCACGCATGAATCTTGCGCGTGAATGTATCACACCTCTCAGTTTTAAGGTAGGTGGGGTTACCTCCTCCACGGGTCGGAGTTTGTCGACTCCGTACCCTTAAAACTCAGCGCCAGATCAGACCCATAATCTGTGATCATTTCAAAGTCAAGTCTGGACATTTATCAGGTTTGATCAAAACATACCCATCGACTGACCATCTCACTCAGCCTACATTTAGATAGATTATATATGATAATAAAGCTGTTTACCCTTTTTGTAACGATATTTTGTAATGGAAAGTTGTGGTGTTTTTATTTGAGCACATTTCATTGTCAAGCATAATCTTATGTTTTAAACTTTAATAGAAGCCTAGCCTTTAATGGATTTTTCTTTATGTGGCCCTCTGTGACGAGAGTTTGAACCCCCTCTGCTGTAAATAATACAGATAATACAAAAAAAAATCTAAATGGTATTGTTAAATATGATCCTCTAATTCTGCCCTTTTCTGTTCCTTAGGGTTTCACAGACGACCAGCTGATGCTGGTGGAGCAGAACACGGTCATGGTTGAAGAACGAGAGAAAGAGATCAGACAGATTGTGCAGTCCATCTCGGATCTAAACGAGATTTTCCGGGACTTAGCTGGAATGGTGGTTGAACAGGTATTTGAAGCAACGATGAGACTATATCAGAGAATTGATTTACAAACAGAGGCAATGAGACCCTTTTATATAAATTCGGATATCTCATGGATGTTGAAGAAATGTTCAAAGTGCAATGCTAATTCTTATAATGCTACATGAGGTTTTTCCTACAAAGAAAGACTCAAAAACGATCTCTTACGTCAACTGAAATGATCCTCCACTAACCACATTCCCCATTTCTATTGAAGGGTACCGTTCTTGACCGAATTGATTTCAACGTGGAGCAGGCTTGTGTGAAAACAGACGACGGGCTGAAACAGTTACAAAAGGTAAAGACCAACTACTGTCACACTTATTATTATGTGTTGTACCTGATGTTTTGACTAAATATGAAATGTAATGGTTAAATACATAAATTCTCATCAGTTGTGAATGAATTAGACTTACATTACATTGAAAGCGACTGAAATGTAGTATATTTTTTATGTCCTGCGCAGGCGGAGCAGTATCAGAAGAAAAACCGAAAGATGCTGGTGATTTTGATCCTGTTCGTCATAGTCTTAGTTCTAATTATTATTCTCTTCGGAACAAAGTTCTAGTCATGCATTCCTCCGGCATGTGTTTTCTCTGTGTATGTTGTGCATCTGTGTGGACTTGCTCTGAAACGAAGCTGACTGCCTTTCAAACCCACCAGGACACGACAAGAAGTACTTCACCTATCTTTGCAGGTGCACTTACAGCTGTGTGGAGATATTGGTCCCTTTTAAAGAAAGTAACAATCAACAGACTGTCTGAGCCATGGCTGGTTTTGTTTGATCAAGTGGCTCACATGCAAATCACTCCAATGCTTTTCGACCGAGATTGGTTAAACGCAAACATATTGAAATATGTGTCTTTGTGGTGGTGGACAAAAAACGGATGGATAATGTTGAGTTGCACAAGCAGAGATCTCTGCTGGAACTAAAAGACGAGTCGTGATGTTTCTTGTGTGGAGATGCAACTAAAATGTGAAAGAGAGACATGCAGTAGATCTTCATCTTATCGCTCGTCATCTTGACATGGCTCAGTATTCTACATCACCTCCATGTTAAGGCAGCACCAGAGACTGTTTAAAGAGTCAGTCAGTACCAAATATATTCCTTTGGTTACAAGGACCACTATTCTCTGTTTTTTTAATATCCCTTTAACTTTACTTTTTACTGAGTGCTGAGGTCCTTGTAATTCCAGTGTTGGCCCGTGGATGGTCCAGTCAAGCCTGTACAATCTCGAGATCAATCCTGTTTCAAACCTGCTGTACTTTGCGTCAAGTGCTCACTCTAAAATACTTAGTTTGTTTTATGTTTGTTTTTCTTTCTTTGTTTTCATGGTCCTTGCATTAAGTGCTATCTTTTTAAAACTCGCACAAAATTTGCACATCGTTAGGCCTGAGGGAAGGAGAAGGGGAGGGGTTAGTGTTATGGATGTATTACTACTGGCGTCTAAATAATGAAAAAATAATTAATGACTTATTTATTTTTAATAGCTTCAAAGTAACAGAAGTGGAAGTGTGTTTGGTTCCAGGCAGAATTACTGTATATCGAGTAAAAGTGTATCTAAAGCCAACGGTTATTGTCCCACTCGTGGAGGAAACTGTGATGTCGTCCAACTCAAGCCGATGTATGAAGATAACATTACAAGGATGTTTTTCTTTTCTTTCCTTTTAAGACTGGACAAACTATTATATTTCAGATGGCTGTTTGCAACGTGTCTTACGTTTGAATGAAGATTGAAAGACTGATGAAGAGCTTTATTTGACATATCTGTACGCTACAGTTTATATTCCTGTCCATTCATCTTTGTCATTGATGTGAAGTTTTGTGTGTGTGTGTGTGTGTGTGTGTGTGTGTGTGTGTGTGTGTGTGTGTTGTTTTTCTCAAACGAAACTGGTGAAGACACAGCAGCTTTTTTAAATAAACCTGGAACATGGTCTGCTCTGACTTGCAGCATTGATACAGTTTTAAACTCATCACATATGCGTGTTTATCAGCTCCTAGTCATATTGGTTAAAGTGGGACAAAAGATTACTTAATGGAATAAATATTTTAAGAGGAATTTTGGAAATTAACTATGTGATAATCATTCAAGTCATTTTTCATGCAAAAGATATCTAAGATCATTGTATCTGAAATGGCACTTTGTTTTCTAGAACTTTAAACTCTTAACGTTTGAATCACATCTTGGTGCATTTTCCGCATTTCTAATAGTTTAGCAAAACAAGAAAAAAAACTCATCCTGTCAAGGGAACTGAAATTGTAGTCCAATGATTTATATTCATCATGTATTGACTTTTTTAACCAGTAGATTTAGTCGTAATAATTTACTACAAATTTTGATCATCCATGACCACAAAACATCGCTGGTTAAAGTGATGGAAACAAATGGAGGAAAATAAAATGTGTGACAGGCTGCTTAACCCGGATGTTGTTTAAACCTTTCAAAAATAAAAGCCGCATAGCGCCCTGTGTTTGCAGAACGGACTTCAACATAAATAACTATCTAGTCTAATAATGAAGCAAAATAGAAAATATGCGTTACCCTCTAACAGTTTGTTCTTGAAGTAAAGTATAAGTAAATAGTGACTCTAATCGGCTGTGCTCTGCAACATTAGCAGCTTGGTTTTCTAAAAGTGTAGCTAAAGATATATTGAGATAAAAAATGTGCTTTGCTTACACCGACACTACACAGACGTGTAGATGAATGAGAGGTATTTCTGGAAGTATCACTGCGACTCAGCATTAGCTGAAACATTAGCCGTCTAACTTTTGACTGTAGCATTTAGCTAACATGACCTGGAAGACGACCAGCACATGTAAACACGACAGACTTCACCACCGAGTCAGACCCGAAAACCAACTTATTTCACCCAGCATTTGCCATGACTTGTACCGAGGAAGAGTACGACCCCTTCCCGGCGGAGGACGGTCTGTTCTCGGACACATTTCCCCAGGAGACGGTGTACAGGTTGTGGGGCGAGGAGCTGAGGATTCGGCAGGTGTTCGGTGCCAACCTCGGCGTGGCTGCTCCGGTCTGGGAAGCTGTAAGAGCCTCGCGCTCACCTCCTGCTTTGTTTTTGTTTTTTGTATTTTTGTGTTTTTTTTAAGTGTATTTGCGTGTCGTGCGATGATGGTGCTGTGCCTTTGTGTGAACGCAGGCGGTAAACCTGTGCGGGTACATGGAGGAGCAGGATGTGGAGCTGCGGGGACACAGAGTCATAGAGCTGGGAGCAGGGACTGGGCTGGTCGGTATCTTAGCAGCGCGACTCGGTGAGTTCATGGTTCCGTGCAATAACATCTCCCACACTTCGATGTCCGAATCAGTGATTGTGGCCACCAGGAGGCACTGGACTCAACCGCCTCCTCTACAGTATCCACGGGCTTTCAGACAAGTGGAGCACACTCACTGCTGCCACCCGAGGCTGACTGCAGAACTGCAACTTACGTTTGACAGATTTGAAATCTGATCTGAAATACCTCTCAAATATATTAGCAGTTTTTTTTTTATTATCATTGATGCGTGTGAAGTAAAGTGTAAAGTTTGAATAAACCCTGAAAAGAAAATCATATTAAGGTGAAATAAATCTATTAAAAATAGTTCGAGAGAATGTCAGGAAGCATCTGGGTCGAATATAATTCAACTGATAGTCAGGTAAAGAGAAAGAAGAAATGTTTGGAACAAACCTTTAAACTTCAAAATGCTTTGACAGAAAAGACACTTTAAAAAAGATGGGCATCAAATGACAATGAATGAATATTCATTGTCCTTTTTTAGATGATGACCATGTTGACATGTGTCGTCTCCTCCTGTGGCTCCAGGTGCGGTGGTGACACTCACAGATCTTCCTCTGGCTCTGCCTCAGCTCCAGGACAACGTGTCTCTGAACACACCATCCACCGGCTGGCCGTCCTCTCCTCCCTCCGTCCTCCCGCTGTCCTGGGGCCAAGACCACACGGACTTTCCACCCGACTGGGACCTGGTGTTGGGTGCGGATATAGTTTACCTCCCGGAGACGTTCCCCCTGCTGGTGGACACGCTGACTCACCTGTGCAGGGGCGGCGCTGTGGCCTATCTGTCATCCACCATGAGAAAGGAGCACGAGACCCATGTTTTCTACGAGCGCTTCCTGCCGAGCAGGTTCAACGTTGAGCGTTTGCATCACGACGACAAACAAAACCTCAGCATCTACAGGGTCCGTCTCAGGTCAGATCAGTGAGAGCCGGGACGGGTGCATGACCACAGGACTGAGACCAGTTCTGTCTCTGGTTCCTTGGACGTTTTTTTTTTACAGAGCAGATTTTCTGCCAAATGAAGCTGCTGTAGTTACAATTTTGACTGATCGTTAGAATTACGGATTGACTGATTATTGCCAGTGATCAGTACCTGCAATTGATTGAAACTGTTACCAGTAAGGTTAACTTGATTTACCAAGTGAGTTCGACAGAAATGGTCTTTGAAAAACAGTTTTAAACATGTTCATCATACTTTGTTCAACTGTATCACGTCTCTCAAAGTTGGACTAACACACATAGATAATTTTAAGTAGAGTCAGTTTATGCTGGCATGTAAACAGTTGATGAGACCCAAACCTGTCAAGGTACAGACGTATGGGACATAATTTGGTGTAATTGTATTTATACAGGCCACATGAACAGATCACAATTTGTCTCACATGGCTTCTCAGGGGGGAGTAACATCGTCTGTCCTCAGACCTTCAGCAAAGGTGAGGGATCCGCTCCCAGGATGGAGAGACGTGCAACAGATGTCACATCAGCTAAGACCAAGAACCACGAGGAATGGGCGCGTGTCCTGAGAACAAAATTCAGAAATGTACAGCACTTAAGAGATGTACAGGGCGAACTCAGTCCACTGTCAACATGCCAAAGAGGGCAAACTGGGTTGAGTGGTCAAAAATACGGATGTGATGAAAACTTGATCAATGTTTTGCACCGAATGAGTCGGTGGTATTCAGCGCAGAAGCCCGTGATTCTATATCAAGACATTTACTGTAAAACCCCAAATCCTGCCCCTGCGCGACTATTCTGTCAACATCAACACATTGTGTCGCCTGCAGCCTGCTGTCTGCCATCACTTCATCCCCTCTCTCCTGCTCTCTGCTGATGCACAGACTTTCTGTTCACAGAAGGAAAGCCTGTTTGTTCCGCTGCAGAGTTTCAAAGAAAGGGAAACGACCCATCTCTCCCTCGGCTACAATTCAGCCGACAAAACAACAGATCACTATCTCGGTGCACGGTCTGCTCGCCATCACGCCCTGCACATCCCGCGCGTGTGCCACGCACAGTGCCGATCAATGGTGCTGTCCATGTCCACTATCATTATTTGGCAAATTATGGAAACTGTGATGCGAGGACGCGGAAGTGGTGTTGCCCATTGTGTCATTTGCTTCTATACCTGTAGAAACACATATCAAGTGTCAAACTACTTTAAGTCTTTATAAGGTCAAAGTCATTTATTTATTTTAGAATCTTTATTAAACATCAGTTTGTGTAGCTGTGTGAAAAACAAATTGACTTAATCATTTGAAAAATATGTTATTGTTCATAAACTGACAAAGTATTGTATTGAATTCAAATGAAATTAATCTATTAAAGGTTTATTTAAAAACTTAAGAAACAACATGATACTTTTTAAAAACTTCTCTTTAGAATTAATTACGATTAATTATCTATTTCTAAACTATTTGTTTTATATTTTTGTTTATATATGTAATATATGTAACAAAGCTATTCTCTGGTTCTGCCTACACTTATAATGATTTTAGAGATTTTATCTATAATGAAAACAAATAAAAACATCCTCAGTGCTATTTACACTGGGAATGAAGGGAGGATGGGCTAAATGGTTCAGTGTGTGTGTGTGTGTGTGTGTGTGTTTGAGTAAAGTGGGTGGGGGATAAAAAGCATCATCCTTTTAAATCTTTGTCCTGTGTGACTTCATTAGACCTCATGTCCCCTCATGAGCACAGAGGACGATAATCTGACAACATCAGCTAAAAGGTACGTGTTGTGTTTGTGAATTCATCCCTTTATTTACTCATCTTATTATCTGTTGTTTACTACATATGGGAGTAATAATTAAACTTTTGATGAAGTTATTTTTATTTTGTAAACCTACCTCACATTTAATGTTGTCCATTCTTAGGATGTAGACTTTATATATAAAGATTATTTGTTAACATACGTTGTTTTCTTGTTTTCATCGTTTCAGATCTTTGTATCAGACCAAATGATGGAGTTCTGGCCTGAGCATCAGGGACAATCACCTCTTTATGCTAAATTTGGGACCGTTCCTGGGAGAAATTGTTCACATAAGTGAGTTCTGTGCTTATATGAACATTTTCATTCTGATATTTTGTATAGTAATAGTTGCAATCTTTTAATTGCTTTTTACAAATGTAAATTCACTTTGACTTAGAGCTTATTACTGGCATCCACTACTGATATGCATTAAACCTGTGACAGGAGGTCGCTTCTCAACAAAGTGTCCAGAACCTAAACGTGGACCTTTAAAAGTGAATCACTAAAGTTTGGTGAAAATACATCTTTTATGACAGGAACAAAAATTACACTTTGGAAAAGTTTGCTTAAATTCATAAATCTTTTCCACCATTCTACCCACAGCTATCATGACAGACACCAAGTGGCCCATTATCCATTTTACTTGGGGGAGCAGCAGGACCAAAGCAGGGAGTCCGGTTACTGGACTGTACCTGGAACCAGAACAGCAGGGGGTCTCCAGCACTATGTCACCTGGACAGACCCGGAGCCTCCTGCACCGACTTCTTCCAACTTCCCTTTCATCCTGGATCGTCACAGTCAGCCGCACCAGGTCCTGGGAGAGTATCAGCCACATGACCCCCGAGGCAGAGAGTGGACGCCGGCTCAACGGGCGGCGAGGGACTACGAGAGGGGATTCCAGAGGGAGGGCTGGCAGAGGAGGTGGGAGCCCTCTAATCCCGTCCGTTACAGCAGGGAAGTGTCCGCCAAGAGGAGCGAGGGCAGCTACCGGGAGCTTGAGGCCTGGGCGGCACGGTACAGCCAGTCACTTCCGAGGAGGAGGCACCGGGAGGCAGAGCTGAGGGGCGCGCCTCACGTCCTGCTGGAGGCCGGCAGGGCTCAGGAGAGGGACGGCCGGGGCGGGACGGACCCTCAGGTGGCGGCGCTGCAGCACGTCCGACAGTCCGAGTCCGGAGGATGGGAGAGAGGAGGCAGACAGCAGACGCCGAGCTACTATCCCCAACAAGCTCCTGCTCCTGAGACGAGCCACATGTTGGACGTCAAAGAGAAGGCAGGCTACCAGAGGAGGGTGTACAGCCAACCTCCTGGATATATAGCTCCGCCCCCCTACAACAGCCCACATAAAACCTCACCGCTGGTTCCACAATGCGACACGAGCCCGGAGCAGGTGGCAAAGCCGCACTGGTCACAGCCCGCACCCAGGATGCAAGACACACTGGCGGACTGGCGGGATACGAGGAAGGAGGACAGAGACGTCTTTACAAAACTAGACAGGAGTCAACTCTGTGCAGAGCTGCAAGGATACAAGCAGAGAGGACCAGGAACAGAAGACCTGCAGGGAGGCGGTCCTATCGGTGTCCAGAATAAACATCGTGAGTCTTTATCATCTCCGCAACAGCCACGAATGATGGACCCAGCTGAGGACACAGTGACAAGGGAGCAAACGTCCTCACAGGTCATAGAGGGAAGGAAGTTCAGGCTGAATAAGAAGACTGGAGGGATGACCATATTCTGCCTGGTTTCGAGAATAGCCAGTGGCGCCGAAACCCCTTCCCTGCCATTTTACACGCCGCAAACAAATATTCACGGCACCGAATTCAGAGACGTCTGCAAAGATCCAAACGGCAGCATTCATCAGACGGGAAAAGTGGCAGATGAAGTGGATTTCAGAGCACAAGCACTCACGGAGCAGTCGGACACTTCAGGTGAAGGGAAGACGATGCGCACAGAGAGCGAGAAGTTGAGCGATGATACTATATCGGAGAAAGCCGAGACAGGAGACGTTTCCCCAGAAAAACCCAAAGTCAGTAATACAGAGTCCACATTTGAGAGACAGGTTGCACAGCCAGCGCCCCCCGTGTCACTCAAATATCCTTTGTGGAGGGAGCCGAGTCTGACAAGCAGGTCGGAAACTGAAAGTTCTCCCACCGCTTTGACAAGAAACAGCGAGGAAGGAGAATCCGAGGGCCAGGACCTCCGTGAAGAATGTGCCCCGTTTCATCCAATCAACCTGGAAGTGAGAAGACTAGACATCAAGAGGGACACAGGGTCCGAGGACAGTGAGGGTCTACTGGTCATCGACACCACATGTGTTGTTGTCAAAATGGAGCTGATCCCAACACCAAGGAAAGACCATGTGCACTTTCTAGGCTCCACGAGACCAACTGAAGGTGGTCCAGTTGATATTCAGTCCAGCGACTCAGCTGAATTCAACAGTCGGCTGAATCAGGATGTCCCTCCGCATGCGGAAACAAACCAAATAGACAAGATAGACAGGGCTGAGGTTAAAGAGCCATCAGATTTTGAGGGGGAAAATGAACCCGGGGGAGCAGGTGGCATCGCTTCCACGACTCCATCCCCCACTTACGAGAAGGAAACCCTGCAGGAGCGCGAGGAGAGAATTCTGGGGATCACTCTAAATGACCGTGTCATCGAGGAACAACCAGAAGATGCGACTACGCCAGCCTTTGAACCCCATATCGAGAAATGTCACGATGAAGTCGAACTTTGTCAAAAAACGAACGCCCTTCGTGATGGATCCGAACAAGTCACAGAGGATACACGGGATGAGGAACAGTCCGAGAATCACCCGGGGGAGGAGGAGGCTGTGGATTTGAACGTGAGCGAGGAGGCTTTGGATCAGGTTCAAAACGAAGAGCCTCCCGCAGGACTTCAGAAACATTTATCTGAGGAGAACGTCTCTGAACTGCAACTTGAAACGGACACCCAAACATCGCAGGAAGTTGAAATTGCAGAGGACGATTTTCTTGGGCCGGCTCATGAAGCGGCGACATCTGAGCAGATCCCGCAAGAAAGTCAAAATGACTGTGTCAGTCCGTGCAACGATCTCTCCCATTCTTCTTCACTTTCACACTCCGACCTCACCTCCCTCACATACGTGCCACTGTTGACCACAAAGGAAGATCTTGAAGGTCCTGAAACCTCGTCCCTGCCTGACACACCATCCCATCAGCTGCCTCCTTCCCCCGCTGGATCTACCTATTCTTCCCCAGGCAACACTCCACAAACATGTCCCTCCCCAATCCCTCTTCCTCCCCCTCCTCCACCACTAGATTTAATAGATCCAATGATCGTAGCAGAGTCCGAGGATCACGATGGAGTGAATGAAAATCCCCAGCTGGCGGACAGTGAGATCAGGCATTCAGCTGAGGACCTGGAAGATCAGGAGGTGGTGGCACAAAATCTTGAAAATGAAGATTTAGAAAATGGTACTTGTGTGGAAGAGAGCCACAGCACCGAAATGCAACAAGTGGAAGAAGAAGAAGAAGAAGAAGAAGAAGAAGAAGAAGAAGAAGAAGAAGAAGAAGAAGAAGAAGAAGAAGTCTTGGGGAAGAAGCATCCCCAAGACCTTTTGGCGCAGACCCTTGAAGTCCCAAAAGAAGATGCCACGGAGTTGTCGTCTCAGTGTCCACGAGCAGAGGACAGTGCTTGTGTCCAGGAGAGTCACATGAGCGAAGAGCACCAACTAAAAGCCAGTGAGGATTCTGCAGGTCTTTGTGGAACAACATCATCGCAAGAGAACGCGACAGCCAGTGAACAACAGTTGGATAACATCCGAGAGGAGGCAGAGAGCCGTGTCGCTGCAGAGCCGTCGCTCACAGATACAGAGCTGTCAGAGCAGTCGTCTGAGATCCTCCAAGAAAACTGTGAAAATCATGTCGAAGAGAAAGGTTCTGACCCGGAGGAGACTGAGCCTGGTGTGGGGGACAGTTGTGTGACTGAGGTGACATCACACATTGATCCTGAAGCGGACAACCCGACCCTCCAAGAGACGCCTCACCAAGTAAACGGATGTTTGCAGGATGCTGCGCCCGACGGTGAACCTTTCGAGGACAGAACTCCCTCGCCCCCCGGTTCCGACTGCCAAGCATCTGGGTCGCCGTCGGACCTTCCTTCTCCAACATCGCACAAGACCGAGGTCGTCGCACCTCTTCACTTGGCTTTAGCGTTGAATTCTCTCGCCGTTGATGTTGGCCTCCCCGAAACCATCCCACCTCCTCTCCAGTCGGACTCAGAATCCGATCAGTCTGCCGACGGATCAACCCTGAATCCGGCTCTCGGCGCTTCGGCTCCCGCCGAAGACGGAGATGAAGGCGCTTCCTTCGACTCAAACCACAAAGAGCCCCAATATCCCAAGTCCCTGTGGGACGCCGTGAATCGCATCAGGAAACATACGGCCCCCGACTCTGAGAATGAAGAGGAGGAAGTGAGCGAGCAGTGGGGTCCAGAGAGCATGGGGGAGGACTTCGGGGACCCAGACCTGGTGTTCGACATGAACCCCGAGACCATCGTCTTTAATCAAACAGGGCTATTCGAGGTTGTGCGGCAGGATCCACGTCACAAAGAGCCGAGAACATGTGTCGAAGACGACACGTTGTCCTGCAGCAGCAACAGCAGCCGCAGCTCTGGCGATACAATCGTAGTAGCAGACGAAGATCAAGGTGAGGGAACGCCACCTGAAGGAGTGACAGAGAGCAAAATGGAGGAGTGTTCCCAACCAAAAGACGACTCAGCAACTGAGGAAGACGAGGATCTGGATGCGGGAGACAAGACGGACCCGTGTCCGAATGAGGACGTGACCATGGAAATAACAGAAATGGGGCAGAAAGAATTAAAGGATGACTTAAAGGATGCACCGTCGACTGTCCCACAGGTCCAGACAATGCAGTGAAAGCTTCACTTTGCTTTGTAAGCTGCCATGTGCAAGATTCAATGACATCTAGTGGTGATGTTGCAGCAGGACCTGCCCCGCATGTAGATTTTAAACGGCGAAATAAAAACAGATTCATATATTAATCTGATTATGCAAAAAAAAAAAACATCAGTGTAATCATATTGTATTATTCTGTCAATAGTTAGAAATAACCGCCCCAGTACCTTACACAGTGCACCTTTAATGTATGTTTTCATCTTCATGATTTGTAATGTATTCATAATAAAAAATATAGTCATTTTACATAAGAAAATTCTAATCTTCAACTCTAAAATGTTCACGAAGCGATTCCTGTAAAACAGGTTTTTGGAACTCTAATAAAAATATCTTAATTCATTTCTACCTCCTGATTTCTGTCAAGGGTTTATAAATTAAAACAATGTATATAGGATTGTGTTGATTTCATTGCATGTAGTGACATTTCACATGAAACCAGTCATATATTTCAATCAAATATAGACAGACTGTGTTAAAGGTTTGTGTGCCCTAAAAAATGATTCAAATTATTCTACAATATATCAGTCATTTGGAAATTGGAAATAATTTCGATGAATACTTTAGGTGTACTAATGTAATGAAGTGGCCCTTTAGTGTGGGTGGAAATAGCTTGATTCTGTGCAAATGTGTCATTTGAACAGATTACATTATTAGTACTTTAATAATCTGCATTAATTCCATGTATGTTCCATGTCCAAAGATTGTGATCTGAGCCTCCTGTAACACATAATTAAAGATGTGCTTCATTCAATCACACGCTCACACTATCAACAATATCTTGTGACACGTGTGGTTTGTGATTGTAGCGCAGAATGTAGATGCTGAGCTCATTTCAATACAGTCCAAAATAGATTTCAATAAAGACACAACAGGTGCAGAAAATGTACAAAATGTATATGTATAAAAAAGGAAAGTTCAAGAGCATGTTCATGCCACAGTTCAGCTCAGCTTTTTCACACACGGGGAAATGACATCGTTCGTACTGTGTAACATCTGGGGCTTCCAACACTGACAGTGACTCCTTACGTAAAGGTTTGATGTTTAGAAAGAGGTCCAGTGGAGTTGGATTAAAGTTTAGTTTTACCAAAGAGAAGAACAACTTTCTTTTAATGCTCTGACAGAAACTCAAAAATATTAGAAAACAAGTGTTTCGAGAAAAGAAGACAAATCATTTTAACTCTGAATGCTTGAACCAATTTATCTGATAACTTCATTCACTTTAATGCTTTTTGTGTTTATACACAGACGTGTCATCTTTAGATTTGAAGACTAACACCACAGAGGACATGATTACTCTGTACTCACACCAAGGATTCAGCACTTTTACAAATTTGCATTTAACTTGCTCATATTGTAGAACTGATCTGACATCACTTTCCAACATGAATGAAGAGAAACAAACATGTTAACTGCACTAATGGCTGAAATCTTTTTCTTAATCAAAAAAAAAAAAAGGAGCTGACATCATCCTTGTGTGTGTGACCACAGACAGAAAGAGAAATGAGAATAATAAACACGTGTAAACCGGATTGCTGTCTCCAGTAACATCAACATCCCTCTACGTAGCTTTAGGGGAACTTTTTCAGCGTGTGTGAACCTGAGGACCACTCCACCACAACTCCACCTCATCTCTCTGTTCATGTCTGAAAGGAACGTTAGGAAACTTTGCAAACATGGTTTCTCACAGCGACACCAGTGGCAGTGTTGTGTCGTTTTCTCTCACTCACGCCCGAGCATCCAATAGATAATAATCTCAACAATAAAGCCAGCCAGTAATCAGTCGAGGCCACCTATGACTCCACCCCCCCCCCCCCCCCCCCCCCCCACACCCCAACACACACACAGACCCACCCACACACACACACACACACACACACACACACACACACACACACACACACACACACACACACACACACACACACACACACACACGGT
>JAFBJT010111172.1:105366-131776 GCA_016785325.1 Chascanopsetta lugubris
GGGGGGGGGGGGGGGGGGGGGGGGGGGGGGGGGGGGGGGGGGGGGGTAAGGGGCTATGAAGACTGCATCATGTCAGCGAGTGTCCTCACTAAGATAGAAGTGCAAGGAGTCTGCCTTTTCAAAATGAAATACTGTTTGAGCTTATTATGTAATCTGCGTGTGTGTGTGTGTGTGTGTGTGTGTGTGTGTGTGTGTGTGTACTGTGGTGGTCTCACCTCTGAGCCAGCGGAGGAGGTAGTGGTCGTGCTGTGCAGGCAGGTTGGGGAGGATGTCCTGGATCCTCCCCCGGAACTGGAGCAAGAGAATTAGATGGACTAGAAAAAGTTTGTACTTTTGATCTTTGATCTTAATTTACAAGTTAGATGAATATTTTGTTTGAAACTAATTTACGTATGTAAAATATATCATGTGATCAGATGATCTTCTTGATCTGTGATGTGATGTGAATTTAGCGCCCCTGGTTCAATTAGGTTTCAGTTGACATCGTTTTAATACTATGATTAAACCATTTGTAACCGTCATTTATAATAATCCCCACAGAAATGTCACGAAACAACAATATTAAGTCAAAATAACATGTTAATTATACTCAAATGAAGAAGTAGGGCCTTGAGGTTTTAGATCTGAATAAATATATTTTGCATGCAACTCTGAATGCAACTCCGAGTTGCTCTGAATGCAACTCCCATTGCTGTCCAATAATGAAGGCGACGACAAAAACAAACAAACAGAATGTCACGAAAACTCAACACAAACCATGTTGCCCTGGACACACAACAACGACTGAGACACACTGAGAAGTGATACCACAACAACACTGACCACTATAGAGTCAGGCTGACCTTCAAAAGCAGAGACTCACAATAATAATAATAATAATAATAATAATAATAATAATAATAATGTATCTAACCTCTGTTAAGGCTTCAGCCTGTGTTGGGCTCAGGTCTCCCACTCGTCCACTCATGTTTCAGCTGAGGATTCTCTCTCTCTCTCTCTCTGAGGTCGAGTCAGTGACTGAGCTGCAGGGGGGGAAGGTGGAGGTAGAGTAGACCCCCCCCCCCCCACTTCCCTTTAACCACACCCCCACCCCACATACAAGGACCTTAACCCTTCAGCGAAAGCTCCTGGTTGCGACACACACACACACACACACACACACACACAAACTAATTAGGAATTATTGCATTTAAAAAAATAAAAATAAAAAAGATGTCATTCTTCATAAAACTTATTTTATTCTTTAAATACACAAGCTCTTCAGAAACTGATTAGGACCCAGATACCAGGTTCACCAAAAATAAAGCTGGTGCTTATGAATAAATAGATGATTTACACATTACAACACTTTAGAAACAATCATAAAGCATAAAAGTACTTTGTATTTTGACAAAGTGAATTGTTAATTCTCGGAGAAAGAAATATTCATTATTTACCTTGTGACATAATCTCTGCCCTGACTGAGAATCTGAAAGAAAGGAAAAAACGATCAAAGCAAAAGATGCATTTTTCTAAAATCCCAAACCCTGAAACTTCAAAGTTCAGCTCATTCAAACCAAAGCAGTTTGGACTTTGTCAGGATCAATCGGCTTGTGGACTTTTCCCGAAATGTAGCTTATTTATGTATGTATGTATTTATTTATTTATTTATTTATCTTCAATCAAAAAGTGACTCAAACCCAGCGCTGACACAGGGAGGAGAGATTCAAACATGTTCGGAGATTAAAATTGAAAACGGTGATGATGGCTCAGATATTTCAGTTTGGACCAAAGAGGAGAAACATCTCCGCAGTCATGTCACGAGTTCAGATCACACCACCATGTTTATATTCCAATGATAGCGGTGATATTGAACTCAGCTGGTCACGTTTGCCGCAATAACATTTAAAAAGTCACAAAGTGCAAACTGACCTGTAGTTTTTTTTAAGATAGATTTCTGCGTTGAACTTTGACCTCTGTCCAAACACACTGATAACACAGAGCAAAGACATCCCTGCTGACTGAGTGAAATCATTACATAAAGATTCTAACTAATAAACAGGGATGTTTATGAATCAGCACCTCCGGGTTTGCATGTCATACTCATCAATATAATGAATCACCTTCAAATGAATCCACATCAGATGAGCTCGAATATTGATATTTGTATAAGTCAAAATAAGAGAAAAGCTGTTTGGTTTGTAATTTCATTGCATTTAGGGAATTGTTATTTTTACGCCTTAAGCCACATTTAAACATTTTTTTTAAATCAATATTCCAGGGTGTATATTTCTCTCTCGTTGCTAGAGGAACGTGCTACACAATCTGCAAAATGAACGCGACCTATGTCCTATCAAAAATATTCGGTCTGTTTGTTTTTTAAACTTTTATACCAACGATTCCAAAAATAACTCTTTCTAATAAAAAAGAAAGAAAAAGAAATCGATACAATCTCTATGCATTTAGTAGACTTCATACATGTGAGGGGATGAGGCAGACTGAGAGGTTCCTGACCAGAGAAAAGTAAAAGTATGACGATGAGGAGGAGAACGGAGAACCTCACCCCAGAAGACCCTGCTCTCACCACACCACAGGAAAACTGGCAGTTCTGAACAAGCTCTAAACACGAGCACCGACAAACCTGACAACACCTGGCTCAAAGTGTCTCTGGTGACACACAGAAAGAAATGTTACATTTGTTTTGAGGCTTTTTGCTGTTCACTAAAATACTGGATGAGTAGAAAGTATCTGCTCTGAAAATGATCTTATCAACTGTGAAGAAATGAAATCAGGATGGAGTTGCTCGTTATTCGAGCGTCATCGAGGCCAAACCTCCAGCATGAACCGGTCTCATCAGTTTTACAGCAAACATCATTGGAGAAGCTGTAACACCGAGTTACCCTCAACAACACGTCTGCCCCCTGATGGTGAGAGAAGGGCAGTGAAGCCTGCCAAGCCCTCAGGTATAATAAGATTCAGGTAAAGGTAAATTGAAGAAGTGGAATGAATGTAATTAAATATAGTGTAGTTGAGATTTTCTTAGTTATGTGCAAAATCTGGTGTTGGAATATAAATGCATTTACATGAATGAATTAAGAGTTTACATGAGTTACTGATTTCAATCAAGATAAGAGCTTTTATTTTCTTAATGCTGCTGTGTTTGATAATGCTGATTCTGGAAAATGTTAAACTTGTAAACGGCATTTACAAATATTCCTGCTTTACTTTCGGATGACGCATTTCTGAATGCCACTCCCATTGCTGTCCAATAATGAAGGCGACGACAAAAACAAACAAACAGAAAAGCTCAACCTGGATTGATATGGTATCTGCTGCGACTTCGAACTGATTGATTTCTTACTCAGTCTGGATTTGATGGATTGCTTCGTGGGACGTCACACACACACACACACAATAACACGGCCTAAACTAAAGGTCGTGTGCGGAATCAGGATGAGGCAGCGTCTTGAAATCACCAGAGTTGTTTGAAAGGACTTGAGGTTCAATTCCTCTTCATCCCTGCACTGCGGAGAGGCTCTACAACAGCACCTGATCACATGATGGAGTGAACACTGCACCACTTCATCCAAGATGCTCATATTGAAGTAGAATTTCCATAGAGTGTCTGTGGGAAACATTCACCCAGGTGCTCCGAGCGGAGGGAGGCCGGCGGGGAGCCTGGAAGGCAGATCTGAGGGTAGCGGTTTCAGCGGTTTGGTTGTTATTTGGTTGTGTTGTCATTCCTCTTGCTAAGTGTTTGGCTTCTTGTGTTAAAGCAGCTTTGGTGAGCACGAAATGCAGAAAACGTTCCTTAACAGAGGAACAACATCGCGCCACGTCCCCGGACTCAGAGAGGGAATATCGTGCCGGCAGCCGTACGTCCTCTGTGATTGGCTGCAGGTCGCCCGTTAGCCGTAGCATTAGCTACAACAGCTTCTCTTCCTGTGCTCCACCTTGCGATGAGGGGATTTATGATGACTCTTGAATGACGAAGCGCTGCATTAGATGGTGTGTGTGATGTAGAAGACGAACTCCATGTCCATGGCGGTCTGCGGTACACTAGCACTGCCTCCGTGGATGACGGGGATCAGGGCGCCGTCCAGCTCGTTCATGTAGCGCTGAGGGAGGAGTCTCCCTCCAGAGCCGGCCTGGTACTCCACCTGAGAGCAAATACAAACTCAATTCCACTTGTCTCCTCCGCACGGATCAAGAACATATTCACTCTTAACGCCGTGCTGTGAGACAAACGATGTTCTGTACCATGTCGGCCTGTGTGGAGATGCGCAGAGAGATGGAGTTGATGGCGCTGGAGGCGAGAACGGCGAGGTGAGGCGTCAGGGCGCTGCAGGCGGCCAAAGCCATCTCCCTCTGAAAGACGCCGCAGGACGACAGCACCGACGAGAGGCTGCAGTCAGGACTCTTCGGCTGGTAGAAGACCTGAGGGAAGCATCCAGGTGAGTCACACCTCTGGGACGGATCGAGACTGGCCTAAATAATAACATCTGACAATGAGGACGTGCGTTCACCTCAGTACATCTGATGCTGCGACCGTCTGATTCAGACAGTGTGTCCTGCTGCATCCTCACACTGTGGACGCCATCCAGAGCTCTCCCATCCACACCACTGCTTCTACTGCAAAGGATCATTCGAGGGTCAATTCGGGGACAAACAACAACAGAGGGACAACTCGGTGACCACTGATCAGTTGACAGTGGAATCAGTGTTGTGTTGTTACCCCGTGTTGACTGGTGAAGTCCAATCAACCCAGCGGACAGTGACGTTCTCTCGGATCTCCCCTCCATCACTCCTGCCACAGGGTATGTGAAAGTCTGTCTGATCCCGCAGGGCAGAGCGCAGAGACTCCATCATCTCAGGAGGGATTTGAACCATCAATCCATCTGAAAAACAAGGAAAGCGGTCGGACTATCAGGCTATGTTTGATTCATGGCTTCGATTAGATCTGATCAAAAGAATTGGAAAGTTACCTTCAACGATGCTGGACTTTGCGATGAAGCCTGAGGAGGCTTTCAGTGCTCCGTTGAAAACCACAAAACTGGCTCCGGTCACTGCAGCAAAAGCAGCTCACCATCAATGTTACATCAATAGACTCAATGGACGATTTCAGTGTTTCCATGTAAAGGCTCTCACTTTCGATTCCAAAATGTTTACACATACATACAAAACCCTTACAGAGAGTTCCCTTGGACTACAGCTGGAATTGTCTTGCTGAATGCATGTAATGTAAGGATGGCACTGACCTGTGCGGGTCTTCCCTGGCATACTGTTTGCCTGGGTCTGATAGTTCCCCTCATCGCTCTGGATACACACCAGGTGGGAATCGGCCTCTGAGCTGAAACTGGCTCCGACGGTGATGACGTGCTCGTTAGATGCATTTACCACCTTCTGCATCTGTTCAAACGTTTGACAGTTAAATGAATTAAAAAGACTTTTTCTTAGCCTTCTTAGTCTGAAGATCTAACGACAGATCCTCTCATAGACCTCTGGCAGTGGAGCCAAATGTTGAACTTTCATACCTCACTGAAACTAGTTTTGGGAATGTTGATGTAACTGTGGCCCATTTCCATGTGGATCCTCAGGCCCTCCACAACTGACAGACTGTACTGGTAGTTCCTCAGGTCCTGTGGGAAAATAGTCGAGGCAAAGTCATAAAGTCTGATCAATAAAAGCACCTCAACAAGCAAATAAGAATATCTGCTGTGGCAAATACAGGAGTAACTTGGCTCAGGGTAATCAACAATCTACATACCACATAAATACTAACCAACCAACCAAAATGTGATCATACTATCCAGGTTCTCCATCCCCCTAGACCTTCCTTTAAATTCATATTTATATTAAAAAACAATAATTGTGTATAATCACTTACGGCTAGTAAATTCATGATGGTGTGTCCCGTCTCTCGATACACCGAGTCCCGAAAACGAACACTCGACAATGTTGTGGGATAAACTGAAATCAGAGAATGTAGTCAGCCATTGCAATATCATACAATGCTAACCGAATATCAATAACAGGTTTGCTAAAGATAGGAACATTTCATGTAAAAACATAAGAACAAATCCTCAATTACAGAATCATTATGAAAACATTTAATGAATACATTGAGGGATGGCATTCAAACGCGAGATAAATATTGATCAAATACGTGAAGAGCTCTCATTTGCAGTCTAAATACAACAATACAATCGTTTTCTTCCAAATTGTCCTGAAGCTGGGTTCAAAAGTGTTACGACAAGTAGGTGAGTTTTTACAAAACTGTCCGGTACGTCAGGTTGTGAGTGAAAGAGTCACTGCAGCAATCAACTCACCACTGTATTTAGCCCCAAGCCGCAGAAGCAGCCTGAGAGGAAAGACTTTGGCCCAGGGCACCTCCAGTTTCTGGACGAGCAGGCCGAACAGGAAAGGCTGAGAGGGGAGGGTGAGGCCATCGAGAGGCTGACAAGTGTGAGAGAAGAACAGCATCCCGGCGTGATCCTTACTACCCAGGAAGCTGTTAGTGAATGTGATGTTATCCAGGTCCTCCACAAACCTCCCTGATAGAAGAGCAAACACTGAGTGTCGTCTTTGATGTTCATGGGTCACGCTACAGAGACACACAGAGAATATCCTCTACCTTTTTGTGCATCTTGGTAAATGGTGAGATAGAGAGTGAAGATGTCTTTTGGAAGAGTTTTTTCCTCTGGTAAACACTCCAGCAAAAACACCAGCTCTTTCTGTCCCAGAGACTGAAGACCATTCGAGCCAAAGCACCAGCACTGACGACCCGAATCTGACGGTCAAAACAAAAGCTCAGCGTTAAAGAGCTAAAGGGTTAAAGGGATGGATCATCCGAGGACAATATCAGGGTTGTCCTTCTCACATGTGACCAGTTTCACGTTGACTAGCAGGTTGGCATTCAGGACAAAGGTCAGAGGTCGAGGTCCTCCCTCCTCCAATAAGTGCAGGATTTGACAGGGGGCCGGGTTTTCCTCAACCAAAACATCTGGAAGATAAAAAAGAAAAAAATACATTTCCAATCTTACAGGCACACATCTATTTTGATTTCCTTTTCAAAGAAGCGCAGTGTTGAATTTAGCCTGATCAGGTGCAGACTTGATGCGAAATGCTAGATGAGTCATAATAAACTGAATTCAGACTGAGGATCAACATGAGAAACTGCCGAATTCTCAAAATAACAAACAAACATAAACACACACCTCCTCCGTCATCCTCGCCGGTGGTGAAGAGCAGTGGAGGGAGCTCGTCCTCGTTGTCCGACAGCAGACTGGGGATCCTCTTCACTGAAGAGCCGATTGCAGAAAGCAGGGCATAATCCCAGGGTCCTGACACCGGAGGTCGAACAACCTCGACAGCTCCAGAAGATTCAGGGGTGGAGGAGCCACCGACGCCATCTTCTGATGGCACAGGTTCAGGCTGGAATGAGATTGGGCCATTTTAGTGTGTGCAATGGTGGGAGTATCAGTCAAGTAGCTAAATCACCTTTAAAACACATCATATCCACTTACGACTTTCTCAAAACCAGGTCAGTAGTTGGCTTTAGTACAGACAGTAAGAGCCAAACATATCCGTAACTTACTACGGTTTCGTCTGGGGTGACATCAGCAAACTCCTGGGAGCTCCTGCGGCTGGTGACTGACAGTTTGGATGTGTCTGCGACCTCCCCGTTAGGCAAGATGCCATCTGCAAACCACACACGCTTCTGCTCACGAGGACAACCTGACGACAAAGGGAATACACAGGTCTTTGCAAGGGCACAAGGACGCAAAGTGCTCATGGTTGACAGGGGAGAACGAACCGTCGTTGTTGGGCTGTTTGAGGACAGACACAGGCACCATGACAGTGGGTGGAGGCGAGTTGAGAGTGCCGGCAGCACGGGCCTGCTGCAAAGGGGGGATGGTGCTGCAGTACTCAGACGGGACGTTGGGGTTTGGGCTGGGACCCGTAGGACTCATCATCCGCTCCAGGGCCTGGGCTGCAACGGCAGATGCGATAAAAGTTTAAAATCTTTAAGATCTGATTGAAAGCCTGTGCTTTCAGGGACAAGAAAGTCAGCGGTTCAGTCTGAAGACTTCTTACTTTCACACCAGCAGTGTGTTAAGCAGAAATGTGACAGCGTGGCCCTTGGCGTAATTGCTGTACTTCCTGGAATCAAAGTACATATGCCGAAGTTTCCCTCAGGAATCAATAAACTCTTCTGAGTCTAAACACTGGGACACTATGTTCGTGCTCGGCAATGGCAATAAAAACCTTCTTATAACAGATGAATGGATTCAGTCAACAACAGAGTGAAGAGGGTTTTCATAGAGGTGATACAGAGGAAGATGTTCCAATCCTTTAACAACACTCACATCCAGTTTATTGTTTGCTTTTTCAGCTGATGATGAAGAGGAATATATTTTCATGCCAAAGGATCGATTGTGACATCAGGAAGCTTGTAAGTAAACTGGAGCATTACTATTTGACGAAACTAGTTTCTCAGACACACACACACACACACATTCCTCAATTCCTATAAGTCTCAATTTCCATTTCCCATTACGCCAAATCACTATAAAACACATTGTTGTTTTGTGTGGAAGAGTTAAAGAAAATAAATGATGATCCTGAACAAAATTAGAAATGAAAACCTTGGAATTAAATCAATTCAATCTCTGAGGGTTAATTCGCGGTGAATGCGGTGGTGTGAATGAATCCAAGTTTATGTCAAAACGAAAAGGAAAAACTGGATATTACAGAAACGCTTTCTCTGCGCCTTCCGGTCGTACTCCTAGAAAATGCTGATGTGGCACTTGTCTGCATTATATTGATTAAGCTCCATAGATCTTCATCGATCTGACATGTGCCGACAATGAAGACGTGATTTACATTAGCATGAGAACATAGCCACATCAAGGAGAGGAAAGTAAAAGCAGCACAAAGACAAAAACAACTAGTCAGACTCTTAGATAAAACGTCCCATGAGACATCATTATGAAAAAAGCCATTTCACCTTGTTCTTACAAGGAGAGGATGACATGGCACAAAAAGGCACTCGGGGCTACAGGCAAAGTGCCTCAAGTACGAGTAAAAATAAAACAGTGACGTCATTTTGCACAGAGCCAAAAAATAGACACAGCAACGGTCAAAATAATTCATTAAAGTGTGCACGTTTTGCAATCAAAACTAGCAAATAAATGAAAAGATACTAAACTTATTGGCACTACACAATACCAAGGTATACTTTTGAAAGTCAGCTGCATCTTACCTCAGCATCCACATGGCTAAAACTCAACCGCTCCACATCATCATAGATCTATTCCTCAGTCTGACTCGCATCCCTGCACCTCCTCCAGCCGCTACCTGCTCATTTGCACTAAACCACGTCCGCCGTTTGTTGCGATATCCCGCTAGCTTTTGGCCGGGGTGCGTGTGACGAGCCGTGCACGCCGCTCGCCACACCGATGAGAGATGGAGAGTAAAGAGCAGAGAGGGAGAGGGAGAGGGAGGGAGGGAAGGAGAACAAGGTGACAGAGAGGAGATCGAGCGAGCGAGCGAGAGAGAGAGAGAGCGAGAGGGGCAGCATCACACTGCTCCAGCATCCGGCTGCCACTGAAAGTGGATCACCTCTTTCCCTCTTAATTTAGACGGGGTGTGAGCGTCACATGTCTCCTGCGTTAGGTACCTCCTGTATCTCACACACACACACACACACACACAATCAAGGACAAATGCCAACGTCCTGCTATAACTCTCCTCCCTCTCTCCTGCCCTCCCCCTCTCAGTGTCCATGCTGCAGTCTTTAACCATGTAAACATTCCATTCTGACGTCTCTTCTCTAAGCAGATAGAGATAAATGGAATTTTTTTTTTTACTTTACCTAAAACTGAAGACATGAATATGCTGTTTTGTATTAGACAAGATGCTTTTTATAAAGCACATTCATTTCTCATAGACCCTGCAGAAGTGAACGAAAGCTTGCGAGCCATTTTTACACAAGACCCTTTTGTCTCTTGCGCATGCATCAGTTGCCAAACTTCCCATAAAAACATGATGGCTTCTATAGAGAGGAACCGCTCCACTTGTAAATACAACTGGTTCATTCCAGTATACTGAAAACACATTATTCACCGTTTAATACACAACAAGTTTTCTCTATTCATGTATGTATATGATGATAAAAAAAATGATAACTATAACGTACAGACAGGACGTTTAATGTCTCAGCACTTATCTGGACAAACCACCAGATTCCGCAGAAACAGAAAAACTATGAGCTTAGAGAAGTGAAAATACTACAATAGTGGTGAACGGATGGAAACAGCTTCCTCTTAAACACACAGTGCCATCACATCCACATGCTTGTTTCTTCTGATGAACACGTCACAAGATCTTTAGCTCAGCCAGTTCATCTCTGGCCACGCAGGTGCAGTGGAGGTAGAAACCAGGCTGAGGCGGCGTCACTCAGCTTTATTCATGAATTTAGACTTCTTCCTTCGTCTGCCAGATCACACACAAATGCATCGTAACCCCACCATCGAGCAGCAAGAACGTCAGTCTTTGACCTTAACTGAACTTTGATTCATCAACGGACATAAAGAAGAACTGAAAACAGCAGTGGTAGTCTGATGGAAAAAGTTCAGTGGTGACGAATGTAATTGTTTTGTGACGTCAAGGGAACGAAGATTCAAAGTGGGTGCCGTTTAATATAAGAAGGTGCTTTGTGTTAATACAATCCTTGTTTCATAGTTCTAGATGTCATCGCCAATTTTGGATCCTAAACGTAGTCGTTGACATCACATCCCCTGTTGCTATCTGCTGCCCCCTGGTAAAGAAATTGAAATGCTTTAATTATTCATTACAGCTTCACCGTTGTCTCTTAAATATGATTTTCATGTATCAGATCTCTCCTGAATGAGCACGTTCTCTTTTTAGATCACTGAAACCACATTGACATGCTGGATAATCAGCTTTGATCACAGTATTCTCTCTAATATGTAAATGGTCTGTACTTGTATAGCAAGTCACGACGAGCCCTGAACAGTTCACCCAGTCACAAATACCCACGCGGTGCATCCGTGTACGGCAACTTTTTCTATGACAACGTGTGAAACCAAAGCCTGAGCTCCAATCAGAGCACTCTTACCTCTGTGTATGGAATCAAAGCAGATGACACACACACGAGCCTCTTTCTCCAAGTACTTCAGCTTACACCTCCTGTTGCAGCATACGGCACAGTACACCTGCCACCGAGGAGAGAGGATGACAACAATGACGGAGAGCAAAGGAAGGAGAGTCCTCTTCAATCAGATGGAATGTACAAATCACAGAAACACACGGCAGCTCACAGTAATCAGGCCGTAAACAATAAAACATCCCATAAACAGTCTAATGCTGTTTAAATAGTGGGCCTTTAAGAGTCTTATCACCAGCTTTAGGACACATCTACAGCGGAAACGCAAAAAGAAGTGCTGACTCACACTCTTTGTTTCCACGAGCTATATTTGGCCCCAGAGATTTAATCAGTTGTATTTTTATTCATCCCTGAAAGCCTCGACAGATCCTCCACTTTAATGTCTCTTCACATGCTGCTGTTTGAAATGAAGACGCACTGAAAATGTATTTAATAGTGAGAAGCAGATGCTGATTATCTACAGAAAACACTTGGTGAAAGTACTCATGCCTCCTTGTGCAAATACAGATATTTTGAATATGTTCGAGGAAGTGAATAAATAGTAGGTTAATTAGCTACGCTGCACAGGAAGATTTTGTAGGGGATTAGTGTAACTAATCACATTAATGTCAGTTAACCTTTAAGCAGAAAGATGAACTAGTCTCTACGGATTCAATGTGCAAATTTGCTTTGTCACAAAAAACAGAAAGTTGAAAGTCTTCAAAGTCAATTTCTTTATAGATTTAAACAAAGGATAATAATCATAAAAATACTTTAAGATAAATAAATCGATTTCCTTTTATTTCCTATTTGCTTTGAATCTCTCTCTTTGAATAATCAAAGAATTGGTCTGATTTGAAGAGTCAAGATGCCAGAGACCCACCTTCGAAACTCATTGATTCACCGTATCTCAAAGGTAAGCGAAAAGTAAAAAAATGACATACCTTCCCACATGCTCGACAGTGATGTCGCCTCTTGGTAAAAGTGAACCTCTGGTAGCAGTTCATACAGTTGGGGGCTTCAGAGTCTGGAACCCAAGCAGGCTGTCGGCTTCCCAGCTCCTCTGCTCCCTCCTTCCAGTTCACTGCCCGGGCATCGTCTGCAGAGGGCTCCCCTGGGTAAGGGGGAGGCTCTGACAGTTCATCATACCCCACACTGTAATCCTGAGGCTCCTGAGTGGCATAAATAAGGCTTGAACTTCTCGTGTTGGAATGCTCCTCTTCAAGACAAGGACTTACACAGGGACTTTCCTCATCCTCGGCTGCATTTGGCCCTGTTGAAGGTGCAGAGGGCTGCTCCCCTTCTTCTCCCCCTGCTGGCGGAGGCCTTGCAGTTTGGCAGTGTAGCCGTTTGGGCCTTGCTCCTCCATAGGAGGGTTGCTGATCAGGGCAACTATTGGGCTGGGACTGACTCGTGTTGCTGGTCAAAGAATGTCCTGTACCAGAGGACGTGTCCTGCTCCTCTTGACACGGACTGCAGGAATCTTGGGATTGTGATGGAGCACCGGGGTTAGAACGTCCCTCTACAGACAAACACATAGTTCTGTCACTTTCTGGATAAGCCAGACCCTCTAGCGCCTCCTGTCGACCACCGCTTCTCAGTTCCTCTTCCAGAAGCCTGTCCTCTAGATCCCCGTTTGGTTCAGACAGACGTTCAGGTTGAGCGCAAACTCCAGTACTGCTGCAATGAGATGCCCCTCTGGCCTGTTGTGCCTCTGTATGAGCGTGCAGAAATGCATCCAACTCTTCATCAGTCACTAACAGCTCAGCTTGGTCACTCTCGGGCAGGTACTCAAAGCCAAACTCTGCAGTATCCACTGGGCTGGGTTCTGAGCGATCGGAGGAGGCGTGGTCAGTGGAGGGCGAAACGGCAGCAGACCCGACAAAGCCATGTTGTCCCTCTGGTGACAGTCTGCCCCCTGTGTTCTGCTGGGTGAGGTCAACAGGTGCCTGTGCCTCCAGTGCTGACAATGAGTCTGCCTCTGTGCTCTCACACACATCTGCCTGGTCACCTTGCTCTGCAGCTTGTCCCAACTCCTCTTCTGTGTTCTTTGCTTGCACCAGAGCTCCGCACATGGACACGGCTAGGGGCAGGCACGATAGGCCCACCGGTTCGCCGTCGGACACCCCAGATTTGAGACCTGCCTGAGACTCTGCCTCACCTTGCTCTGAGGCTTCTTCTGGCTCCTCCTCTTTAGTCACCAAGGTTGCTGCTGATGTGTCTTTACTGCGTGTAAGAGGCGAGCAGTCCTCTTCTTCGCTGTGGTCTGCGGAGTTATCCACTACCCGGTTTGCAGAAGTCTCCTCCTCGCAGTCTCTCGCCTCCCTGTCAGATGACTCAGGTGACCCTGGTGATGGTGAATCATCTAGAGGCTCACATCCCCTCTCCACTGCTGCAGGAAGAATGACGTCCAGCAGACTTAGAGAGGACGAGCACGCACCACCTTGCTCGTGGAAATCTAGACTCAGCAGTTCATCTGTCACTGCAGAAGCTTGCCCTTCCATGGCTTCTCCACAGACAACACTCTGGTTTGACGCCCCATGCTCATCCATGACCAATGGACTATCGAAGTCAACAAGCAGTGCTTCCTTCTCCTCCTCTTCCTCCTCCTCCTCCTCCATTTGCTTTTCCACTAAGTCTAGTTCACTGAAAGCATCATGGTTGCTGGCCCTGACCAAGATGGCCGAGCTTGTGTCATTCACAAGGTCACACACTGGCTTCAGAGCTCGGTCGGGGCAGGGAGGGGCAGAGCTTTTAGTCGGCCTATGGTCCACGGAGGAGAGTAGGTCCACTCCGGTGAGAGGCTGACCTTTGATGTCTCTGTCATCTGGGCTGCAGTTGTGATTGTTGGGACGGTCAGAGCAGCTGGTGGCAGAACCATAATGAAGAGAATTGAGGTCAGGGAGATTTGGTGGGATGGTGGACGCCTCTGAGGATAAACACTGTGACCCCAGTGAGGAGAAGGGGTACGCAGAGGGCTTCAGGAAAACAGATTTGCAATCAAGTTCCTCTGGAATGAAAAAGAAATAAGTTAAACTCAGAGAACTCAAAAAAGGGATTTTATTAAGTCACGCTTGAGGGCAGGAAAATTATTTTTTTTAGAATTTTTCAAATCAAAAATACCTTTTTTGGGAATAGAATCAAACATCTGCTGATCTCACATTCTCACAAGTAACAACTGACATAAATAATGGTATATTGCAGCCAATTACATTAATGGAGTCAACAAAGAAAGAAGTAAAGTCTTATTACAAGTCTATGGACCAAAGGGTGGAAAAAAATCTAAGATTTAAAAAGTCAACTTGAGCTCCTTTTCCTTTTTGTTCACATAACAGAACAGTCGTACTACAACAAACAAACATATCAATGGTTAACAAAAACAGCTCACCAGTATTGAGCTCAAAGTCATCAAGCAGTTTGTCGAGATCGCATACTGCTGCCTTGAAGAAGCTGTCCATGCTGCGCCAAAACAAAGGGCCCTTACTTCCCTTTGACTCCTGGAAAGAAGAAAGGTCTTTGTCAGAACAAAATTAGTCTAATTTCAAACACCATGTGATTACAGTCAAATGTCACTGATCCTTGTGCAGTATCAGCAAAAGCTTCCTTGAGAAAGAATCTAGGTCACACATTCACCCAGCAAAACACTTGTGTTTACCGTGATGTAATAAAGCAGAAAGGGGGTGGGGTGGGGGGGGGGGTGAACAAGTCAGCCTAACAGAGCTGGGTAATCTTTAAGAGATCTGTGACGACAAAGCCTGAGCTCGGTCAGAGATAACTGGTATCACAAAGGTGGGTTTCAGCCGTCTCTGAAATGTCATGACTCTCCCTCTCCATGTTTGACTGGAGTCACACTGTCTCATTTCAGATAGCCTGCAGCTCATCAGCTGAGCAGGCTACAAAAAGCTCGCCACCAAGACACTCTTTACTTTGAGCAGAAGGGAACATTCACGTCATCACCTGATGATTAGGAAAACCGCATGAGTCATGCAAATAATAAATGTAACCTCTGTACCACGACACAAAAGAGAAACATGGCAAATCAAAGCAAATGAGAAATGTGTTATGACATTGTTGTGTTGTGCTGGAGCAGTCTGGCCACAATGATATTACTATGTAAACACAACTATGCCCATGCTGCTTTGAGGCTGTGGAAGCACAGACAGGATGTAGTATCACTCCCACTGTGCTTCAGACTCACCAGGCCAAATTATTCTTAACATGCCATAATATAAGTATTACAGAGTGAATACACTCCTACTTCAGAATTTCCAAGTGTTGAAAATGAACGTTTGCGTGGTTAAATTGAGAATTAGATGTTCCTGCATTTTGAAAACTGAATCAAACTGGCAGGAAGTCAAGTTCATTATAAGTGTTAACCTATTTATTCAACTCTTCAATTCCTTGTGATTTATTGACATAAAACAACTCAGCAGGGGTATGCGGAAGTACTAGTTTACCCTAAGGTTGCAGAACCTGATGTGTCAAAGGTTCGCTGAGGTACAATGTCAGTGCCGAGGTGGATCGCATCAATATAAATTCAGTTTGATTCTTACTCGTGCTTCGTGGCACAGCGTAAAATGACAAATGGTAAACGGGCTGTGTTTGGAGGGAGCTTATTAAGTTCTGATCACCATTTTACGATACAGTTTTTGGAAGTTCCACAAACATTCATTTTTTCTGTAGTGGGAAAACTAGGGTTCAGTATCTGCAACACCCGACCCCCAAAGCCACAGGAACCCAGAACTCTCAAACACTTCGATGATTGTTGTCTTAATGTGTAGCCTTGTCTAAATACTGTATGAACCCATGTTATCATAGAAACACAAAAGATAACCATGACACAGATACATAACCTAATGTCACACATGAGCATGTGATTAATGTAAATTAACGGACTTGGCATTTGACCATTTAAGATTCCATGTAAGTAACCAACTGGTTGGTTGGTGTATTGTGAAGGGTAGCTGTTGTCCGCTATTGTTTTCCTTATGGAAAATTAGCAAACAAGCTAACTAACCTGGATAGCCCGTCACATAGCGAATGGATCATGCATATAAACGTCGGTGTAATTTGGCATTGTTAGCAACAAGTGTTTCCGCACTACAATGACACATTTAAATTGTCCACCAGCCTAAAAACGACAACAATGGCATTGATTTACCTGCAGCAGGTGTGGCTAAAGTTAGCATATTAGCAGTTAGCAGGCTATTTGGGACTAGCTCGTAGTGGGTTAACCCGGTTTGTTTCTTTTTTCCTTACCAGTCGAGGTTTTAGTCCATTGTTTTCATGTCCTCGATAAAACGCACATTCCGATTCAAAGGAAAACTGGCAGTGACAAGTATCGTCGCCTCATCCTCGGAAGTGGACAGGTAAAGTTACCGGAGTTAAGCTAGTCGCAGTGTTCTGATAGTTATGTTGGTGAGCAGTGAATTCTCCACTTAGACGGCCATCTTGAACAGGCTGCTGACGAAGGAGGAGGAGGGGGAAGTGGGGATGAAAGTAGAATCCGTTTTCAAAATAAAAGCAGGAAATGGAAAAAACGAAAAGGTGAGCATTTCCCCCCTTTTTTAGTTTAACCCACAAACTATCAAACAAAAAAAAAACACACTTCACAATATACTTATTTTGAACCAAATAATGAAAAAGACTCAAGTTGTCTCGTTTTTTCCAACCATCTTCACATTCGTACTCCACACCAGTAGATGGCGATAGAGAACCAGGACAACGACTGACAGCCCCTAAAAAACAAACTCCAAAGAAGTCGAGGAAGGAGCGGAAAGAAACAGGAAGAAGAAGAAGACGAGATCGGTTCCACAATGACGGCGACCAGGAGACTAAGCAAGGTAAAATCAAAAATAAGATGTAAATATTTCGTCTACCTTTTCAGGTAGTTCAAATAAGTCACAGTGACTGCGTGTGTGTCCTTGTTGACCCGGTAGCTAAGAGAAAAATGCCTGTTTTTGCTCGTGTACCGACGAAAGGAGACATAATGACGTCCGACAGACGGTGACTGAGAGGTAACTAGTTAGTTAGTTGGAGCCCCGGCGACGGGGAGTGAGTCAGCACGAACACCCAACTGTCACACAGCAGCGGGGCGGACGACCTGTCTGTATCCGGGGGAGGAGGCGGTGAGACGGGCGCGTTAGAGGCAAGTGAAGCCGCTGGTTTTAACGAACTGTCATCGCCTGGACTCGAGACTGTGCCCGAAAACATGGAGACTTTGTGGCTGGGGCGTGACTTTAGGAGTTGAATGATGCAAAAAAATACAACTAATATAAAAGGAAACAAATAAATACAGCTCAAAATGGCATAATTGTGTACAGTAGATTTGAACGTATCGGAAAACATTGAACTGTTTCTGATGAAAGCCTCCCCTGTGCGGTGCAATGCTATTTTTTGTTGTTTTATTGATTTAACATTAAATCAATAAATATATATTAATTAATTGATTAATCAAGTAAATAAGTATAAGAAACAATCAAGTCATTTACTTTCAGATTTAAAATTCCAAAGTATTGACAGAATAGTGTATTGAATATTAAGCGGCATTGAATTGAAATGCATTCCGTTTATCTCCCACTCCTTATCTTGTCAGACTTGATTGTATAAGACAGAGATCACATTCTCTTCAGCTCTTCAGCCGGATAGTTTCACTTTCAATGAGATTAAATCGGTTTTGATTGTGTGTCTCACGGAGGGAAAAGCCCCATGTGTGTGTCAGGAAGAAGACACAGTCAACTATTCTCTTACTGCCCCTGAACCCCATACTGACACTGACAGGAAGTGGAAGAGTTTGCCCTGATTTACCTCTGTCTGTCAGTTCAATATACAAAGTTGTAAAATCATCAGGGCTGGAATTAGGAGACAAATAATTGATGTCTAACTTTTTATATAAAAAATGAGGAAGCCACTGACGGATCAGGTAGAAGTCAAAACCATGTAAATGATTCATCCGTTCAGACGAGTGACAACAAATCAGTTGTGATTCTCAGCAATTTGAATTCAAGCAGAAATACCAAATATTTGTTGGTATAGTTTTAGGTTGGCTGTTTTCCTGCAGGAATTTAGTGAAAACTCCATGGATGAGCTAACAACAACACAATGTACTGCCACATAATGAAGCGCCGACTGAATCGTGTTCACCAGAGGTTTCCGTGATATCCACAGAGCCGATGTTCATTGTACAGGAGGAGGAAACGGTCGGAGTGAGTCAAGTGGATCTGACTCACTGAGGAGTGATGATGTCACTGTTTACACTCTGACTGGACTCGGAGCGTCAGGGTTGTATCACACAGCTCCTCCGAGTCTGTGAGGCTTTTCAGCTGCTAGGAAACATTAACATTGTTATATATGCTAATGGAGGATGTTATGGCAGCACAGTGTTGTGACACTACACACGTGTACCTAACAAAGAGGCCATAGAGAATACGTCCTCCATGGTCTCAGTGACCAACATCAAGAACCACTCTTAATACCAATGTATTTAGAAAACATATTGTGTTGCTTTTGATACTGGAATATTTCCCATTTCTCAGTAATGACATGACTTCAACCTGATTTGAATTTACCTTCTCTTCCAGGAGCTGAGTGAAATCCGCAAATCTGGGATTAAGCATTTCCGCAGCATTCAAGTCGATGATTCAAATATTTTAACCTGGCAAGGGCTCATTGTTCCTGTAAGTATTCCTCTGATAGACCACTAACATAGATTCTGATCAAATATCTTTTGGTAGACTTACCTCTGACAAACATTTGCACAAATTTAGATTTTACAATGGAGCAATCACATTTAAGAGCCTGCTTTAGGTTCGTGTTGTAAAAGTTAATGGCCCTGAAACTGCTCATCAGGGCGACTGTCAATCAAACCCAGATGCACATGCAGAACTATTTCTCCCTTAGAGTTATTTTTCTTTTTGATAATAATCTCATAGAACTGTTGAGAACACATAAAGAAAACAAACATTAGTTCTCTAAAATCCTCAAATTCTGTTTTTGTCCAAGGATTGTCCTCCATACGACAAAGGAGCATTTCGCATTGAGATCATCTTCCCCGCCGAGTATCCATTCAAGCCCCCCAAGATCACCTTCAAGACAAAGATCTACCATCCCAACATTGACGAGAAGGGTCAGGTGTGTCTGCCCATCATCAGTGTGGAGAACTGGAAACCCGCCACAAAGACTGAGCAAGGTGAGAGAGGGAGGGTTACACAGTTCACAGCTTGTTTCTGCTGCCCCCAAATGGCCAGAGTGGTGTTGGTGCAGCTTTGCATGATGTAAAGGGTCTAAATAAATGCCTCAAATAAGAAAATAGGTCATGCGCCGTTTGCACATGGATCACGTGAATCTCCACTTGTCTCTTCCAGTGATTACGAATCTCATTGCTCTGGTGAACACCCCTCAGCCTGAACACCCTTTGCGGGCAGACTTGGCGGAGGAATACACTAAAGACCACAGTAAATTCATGAAGAACGCGGAGGAGTACACAAAGAAACACAGCGAGAAGCGACCTACGGACTAATGTCACGACACTGACACTCAAGCTGTCGGCCTCCTTTCTGTTCTCCTGTCGAAAGAGCTCACCCTGACTCTCTGTTCTTATCTCGAAAACCACACAGAGTCGCCCTGATGTTGCATACCTGCATTGTTTTAGCACTCTGCAACCACTTCTTAAATAGAGGCTTGTGTTTCTGTTTCACTTTGCCAAAAACAAAAGTAAAAGCAGGACCTTTTGGTGTATAGGCAGGTTCTGGCCTCTAGGTGTCACCATTTGGTTTGTCAATGGCTTTTTCCCAGAGGTGGTGTCCCACTAAAGTAAAACACCCAGATTCTGTCCAGATTGTGTATCTAATTAAAACGCTGTTATTCTTACTTAAATTTTGAATGTGCTCTCGGATTGATTCTTAGTTCATGCAGACCTGTTTACAGTTTTTAAGGTTTATTTTGTATTTTTAGGAAGTTCAAATTGCACAGCATGTAATGCTGTTTTTTTTTTTATATCTGTTCTCCTTTTGTCTTTTGGTTCGGATTCGCCCTGATGCCCTGCACTAGAATCATAGCAACAACAGTGAGTTCCAAATGTTAAAAAGCAGCTTCAGGTGTCCCTTTTTGAAATGTGTTAATTAATGAATACAAACAGTCAGAGAGCATTACATGACTTTATGCAGGGAGGGAAGTGGAGGTTTTTTTTTGTTTTGATGATATAACTACTGGGTGTCTGGTTGTCGGACATGTTTCTTCAGGCACATCAGTTTATTTTATTCTTCTTTGGTTAAAAAAACACACACACAGTAACAAAATGAAGCCCTTTGTTTGAAAACGAGTAGAAACACACAGCTGATCCTCTGCACTGTTTGATGTCACCTAATCACACACTGAACATGTTGTCGTACTGACTATACACAGTACAAAGCACTGATGGTTGTTGGAATAGCAATTGGTTTAGTGTCTGCTGTTAGTGTTCCTGTGATCAGCAGTTCAACAGCTCTCATTTAAAACGGCTTTCCTCATCAATAAACACAAGTGGCTGACGAATCCTCGCACAGCACCGGCCCTCTATGCTGTCAACTCATCCAGCAGCAGGTGGAGGACAAAGGCTCCTCGATGAATAAAGATCTGTGATGGATGCTTAATCACACCTGTCCGTTTGTTGTTTGTTGTGGTCACATGACAAATCTACCCTCATGTCTTATCTCTGGAGGATAGGTGGTTTCTGAGTACGGAATTAAAGTATGTCATCAAAGCAACCTCTCACATGACTATCCTGTGTCAGGAGGGGAGGGGCCAACATGGCCAGAAATGGATCTCAGATTAGCCCCTCCCCTCCTGACACCAGATAGTAAATTAGGATAGTTGGGGGGGGGGTTTTTCAGTGAAATTCAACATTAGAGAAATGTAATCAAATATATGAAAATTTCACGTTTGCTTTTTTTCCCCTAGTACTGCTGCAAGGGGTTGTGAGGACAAAGTTGTTGTTTCACACCCACAAAGTACCAAAAAGTAAAAGACTTGTGAATGAAACAGAAACTGAAGCCACAGGTTTTGAAGTAAGAAACGTCAAAAGGAGAGTTGTGTTCAAGGAGAAGAGTTTAATCAAAGTTAGAGTGACAGTGAAGACCTGAAAGTGAGGTAGATTCCCCCCCTAACAGCAGATCAGGTCCCAAGTTTACTCTACCTACAGGTAAGGTGAGGTTTCAGTGCCAGGCACAGAGACGCCACCTCCTCTGCTGCATGGTGATGGATGGACGTGGTTCTCAGGTGTTGTCCACCGTGTGGGAGGGGCCAGCGAGCAGAGCGCCGGCCTCCGTCTGACACCGACTACGTGTTGGAGTCCGGCTTTTACTTTTTGAACTGAGCGACAGGAGACGGGACTTTGATGTCCTGGCCCTTCTCCAGCCTCTTCTCACAATCGATCAGGTAGTTGACTCCATCGACCAACAGCTGGACCAGCTCCACCTGCACACACACACACACACACACACACACACTTTTAAAAAGAGTCTGATGAGGTCAATAAAGTTCCTGACCGCGTACGATCCTCACCTCAGACTTGCCCAGGCGGTCGTTGTTGGATATGTCAAAGGTGTCGCCTGTGGCGGCCGTGTCCACGCCCCCTGTGCCTCGTTTCTGCAGCCGCAGGTTGTCCAGGATTTTGGAGAAACGCGGGTCCTGGTGACGGTGAACAGCGAAGAACATATTTCCGAGACCAGAGGAAGGGTTCGGCACATTGATTGGTTTTGGGGCGACATGTAAACCTCGGTCACAGAGGGTGACGATCGTACCGTTACGGACGAGTGGAATATTACCTTGCTGAGTTTCGGCAGGCGTACGTGGACGCCCGCCCGCAGGCCGGTGCCCAGGTTCGAGGGACAGGTGAGGATGTAGCCCAGGTGCTCGTTCCACATGAACTCCCAGCCTCTCTCCTGGATCAGATGCTCCACCTGTGGGATGTGACACAGAGTCCATCAGTTTCCATATGGAATGAGAAAGGAGACGATAATTCTGCATTAGTTCCACTAGGGGGGGGGGGGTCTTTTAAAAAAAAAAAAAATTTTTTTTTTACAGTGCACCTGTTTGAGTCCTCTGCAGAATCTCTCAAACACTCTCTTCATGTTGCCTCCCTTCTCCATGGAGATGACCCGGGTGTGGTCCTCCTCGTTCACCCAGATCAGGAAGGTCTTCTCGTTGTTGTGCCTGCACAGATCCGGCTACAGGAACTAAATAAGGAGCTCACTGTGTTCACTGATACAATCCTATTATATATCATTTTATATATACATCTATACACACACACACACACACATCATGCTGTGTAGTTAAAGGTGCAGTGTGTAAGATTTATGTAATTTTTGTTACTTCTAAATATATTACAAAACAACTACATGCTGACATTTTCAGTCATTTATAATCAGCTCAATGTTTTATTGAGGACATTGATGTTTACTTGCATGACGAGGCGGCTCCTCTCTGTGGAGGCCGCCATGTTTTCACAATTTAAAAAGTGGATGTACTGAACATTTTTTGAGTTTGAATGACAACTGAAGCCGAGCGCGGGTTCTCCTGTAGAGGTCACCAAATCGTACACAATGCACCTTTAACGAAGAATCCAGCTGGGTCACAAAAACAAACACACAGACACACACAGTTCCAGTGACATGCACCAGCTGCAGGAGCATCCCCCACCCCCCCCCCCCCCCCCCCCCCCCAAAGTCCTTTTTTTCCCCCCCCCACCCCCAAAAGTCCTTTCATACGCCCCCTGCTGGCAGGGATCAGGTGAGAGTGGAAGCGCTCACACAGCAGACATGCAGGTACGGAGCAGGTCTGACCCTACCAGATGCCCCGGCCGTCTGGCCAGTCCCTGCCCATAAAGGCACAGGTCAACAGTGGAGAGACGGGCTTGTCAAACAGGAAGTGGTCCTGAGGGCGGGGGCGGGGCGGGGGTGGGAGGGGTTTACAGGGAGGCAGAGACACAGGCAGGGTGAGGTGTTACAGAGGCGTATGAGTACATTTGTTTAAATGTGCCGCCGGACAAATCGACACCGTCTCTACACAGGAAGTGAAAGGAGGGGACGTCCGGGTTCTACCCCAGGAAGAGGGAGGGGAACGTCATGGCCCAGGGGCTTTCCTCTCCTCGCGGTGGAACAACGCCGGCCTTACCAGATGCCCCTCGCGTCGGGCCAGTCCCGGGCCATGAAGGCCGAGGTGAGCAACGGGGACACAGGCTTGTCAAACAGGAAGTGATCCTGATGTGGCGCAGCGTGAAACGGTCAGAGCGGAAAGGTCAACGAAACTAAAAGGGACCCGACGTGGCGATGTCCGGTCCCTGGGCTCCGTGATGGAACTCACGTCAATGAGCTGCTGCTGCTCCTCTTCCGTCATATCCCCCAGGCCGTAGTAACGTCCGGCCAGGTCTCCCTTCAGCCCGGCCAGGGCCATCACCACCACCCGCTCCACCTCGCGACGCTCCGCCCTCGAACAGGCCGGGGGCAGGCTCAGGCCGCGGATGCTGCGGCCGGTGCGGACGCGGGAGGAGAGGACGTAGTTCTCGTCGAACATGCCGTTGGTTATCTGAGGGGGGGGGGGGGGTGGTTGANNGGGGGATGATGATGAGTGAGGACGAAGGGGGGAGAGGGGCCATTCCAGAATTGGAGGACGTTTTTACGTCCCAGACTGGAAATGTCATATAATCCAGGTCTACGGTAATTAAAGCATGCAGTTGCTGAGTAAATCACTTGTCCAGGCACCAAATCTAAATGAACTTAATTTAACTTAACTTATTTTGAAAATTTCAAATCCCAAATATGTCTGGTACACCCCCGAAAATGCCATTTGTCTCCTGTCCCAACCCATTAAAGTAGAAACTGAACTTCAAACTAAGCGGTTCAAATACATTTTAAATTGTTTTCTTTCTCTAGTAATTGTGGAAACGTTTGTTTTAATCAACTAAATATTTCAAATAATTATTATTATGCGAGGAATCTGTGTCCCACAACATGCATGCAACCCTGTTATCCTAACATTTATAGCATGGAAGAAGAGGAAGGAAACAGTGAGTCACGTGACACACTGGAATTGACATCATCAAACACTGATGATCCCAAAAGTCTATGTTTCTTATCCTTTTCAATTCTGAAGCCCAAATGTTCTGGAATGACCCAGAGGCGGAGAGGGTGTGATGTGGTTAACACCTTGGAAGCATCCAGGTCGGTGGGGTGTGTCATGGTTCTGGGGTCGTAGCCGTTGTGCCTGTCGATGATGACGGGGTCAAAGAGCTCAGCGAACACCTGCAGGGAACAGTAAAAAAAAAAAAAGAAAAAAAAAAAAGAAAGAAAATCAAATCAAAAGGATCTTCGGAAAAGAAATGGAATCTGAAGTGATATTGAAAATGACATCACCTCGTAGCTCTCCTCGTCTCCGGCCACGCAGCCCACCGTCTTGATGAAGGGGTGGCCCGGGTTGTCCACTCCGGTCTGGATGCACTGGTCCAGGGTCCAGTTGTTGGGGGTGACCTTGTCCCTCAGTCGGGCGTAGATGGCCGGGGTCAGAGCGGAGGCCATGCAGTTGTTGTGCTTCCTCAGGTCAGGGAAGTCAGAGCTGCAGGGGAGGGGGAGATCAGAGGAGGGACGGCGTTAACGTAGTGGAAACCCGAGAGTGGAGCCAGAGTCCGAGTGAATGAGAACCACGACCTCTTAATGACCTCTGCAACACACACACACACACACACACACACACGTGTACTGTATATCTGTCGTACCTGGGAGGATACAGCTTCGTCTTCATGTCAGCAACCAGGGAGCTGTTTTCACCCAACAAGTATCCCGTCGCCATGGTCCCCGCCCCCAGGCTGGCCAACAGCACCGCTGTGTTGCGGCCGGAGATCAGGCGCGTGAAGGACTGTGCCATCTTTCTGCTCTTCGGGCGAAGTGTGTGCCACTGGTAAATGAGCTGCAGAGAGACACGATCGAAGTTTCATCGGATTCTTCAGGGAGAATGATTCAAATGTTGAAAAGAGGCTGATTTGAATTCTTAGTATTACACCATCCTGTCATCATGTGATCTGAGTCAGCCAGGGGGCGCTGTGATGCCTGGTTTCACGCTGATTCTTCGACCCCTGTTCACTATGACATCATAGTGCCCGAGACGCACAGACTGTATTTGGTCATTTGGTCCAGGCACCGGGAAATGTGACCACACCCACCAAGCAGAGGGACACGCCTCCATCTGCTCATGCAGCATGATGTGAAGGCGGGGCTTTCAGAGGGCAACCAATCAAGAGAAAGACACGTTTGCAACAGTGACATACCCACCACCATCCAATTGGCATGACCTCTACTACATCCTCTTTTTGGCTGCGCCTACACCCATTCTTACACCGGAGGTGGTGTGGGTGAAGCAGTGCATGAAATGATTCTGTGTTGAAATCATGGTGAATATTTGAGTATATGTGTTATACTGTGTTTTTTTTTTGTTGAAAATTCAAAATATCATTGCATTGACAGTAACTGACCATAAAGCTTTTCTATGCCATTCTACTGTAACTGACACAAGCTCCTCCTCCGGACGACCACCACCAGTGAGAGGTTTTGTGCTCCACACAGTAACAAGATTAGAGGAGAGGGCCGTGACAGATGCTCTGAGCTTCTTAGACTGACGGCAGATGAGTGGCAGGTGTCATATCGCCTCCTGTACTTCACTCAGAACTCTGAACCTCAACGGGCGTCCGCGAGGAGGGGAAGTACAGGAGAGCATCATTCAACAATAGTCGCCTTCAAACCCGTTCTCAGCGGGTGACATGTAATTCAGTTATAGGAAACCTGCGGGTGGAAGGTCACTCTGCCGCTCGTCCTTCACCGAGACCATGTGTCTTAATATAGAGGGAGGCGGCGAAGACATCATTACTCCCGTTAATCCTCCTCAGAGGTGAAACGTGGCTCATCGGTCGCCTGCACCACCGAGCGCCGCAGAGCCCTGAACACAGGCCTCAGCCAGGGACCAACGGCCAAGCGCCGTTAGTCAGGGTATTGTTCATTTCTACTCTATTCCAGTCCAGTCCGTTCTATATTCTATTGTATATCGAAGGCCATTCTCTTCTCTTCTTCCCGTTGATCACCTGATTATTGTATTTACCGACTCTTCATCCCTGCTCCTATTTTTCCACTGGGTCTGTGGGGGATGGGGGGGTGGGGGTTGGGGGGGGGGGGGGCTGTGAAGGACTGTGTAGTCTGGGTCAATGAGAACATTATTTATAGAGCAGTGAGGAGCAGT
>JAFBJT010111173.1:0-19824 GCA_016785325.1 Chascanopsetta lugubris
GCGACTCAGCTGAAGGTGACGACCGGCAAGAATGGGAAAGCCAGGATTGATTGGAGGAACGTTCCTGAACATTTTCTACACAAAGGAGCCATGGTCGTGCTTTTCAACAGCAATGAGGACCAGGAATCGAGCAGATCTTATAAGTGCATTGGCGACAGACAACGGGGCAGCTGGGACACCTCGGTGCTGCTGAATGATGGCCTTCAGGCTCGGCTACATCAGGTAAGGAGAAAGTGTTGCTTCTGGAAAGTGGTGGGATTGGAGATAAGCAGAGGCCCCGAGTTTAAAAATCCCAGAGCAGATGAAGCAGTCCAAATAAGCGGCTATGATGCACGGCTCCAACTCATTGCGAAGGACGGCATGGCGTGTGCTCGTTTGTGTGTAAAGAAGACTTTTCGCGAATGGATGTTGGACTTTGAAGGGTCTTGGATCGCATTCTACACCTCTGCAGATAAAAACAAAAATCAATATCAATGGTGGCAGTGGCAATGGGCAACTAACTTCAGACATTGCACTGATGTTGAGAATGACTCTTATGATGTATATGAATATAAATCTGGCACGCCAATTGCCCCTGGGGTCCAAGCACGATTCATATACTGGAATAAGAACGTACTAGCGTGCACTCCAAGCTGGAATAGATAAAGATCACTGCAGAGACCCCACAGGTAACAGAGTCAGCAGCAGCAAGTACTGAGGCAATGTATTCTATGTCCACATGGCCTTAGCAGCTTAGAGTGAACTGAATAACAGCTTCACATGTGACCCTGGTTGCTCTTTCCATTTGTGCTTTGTATAAAGCCTCATCTGTGTTCATTACTTTACCATCTACAGTGTAAAACATGGTGTGAAATACCTTGGTGGTGCGATTCCGTGTGCCGGAGGGTCTTGCTATCTGCCGGTGTCGGATTTGCAGAGCACCTTTTGCTGGATAACATGGCAATTACAATCAGTCTGATGCAGTTCTAGGAAGAATATTTTGAAATCAAACTGCTCTTTAAGGTCCAAATATGAACTTTCCTGCCAAGTTAGATCAAAAATGTGAATTTCAAATCCAAATCCATAAGTACGAAAACCTATTTTATTTTTGTGTCTCTACAAGAAGTCTTATTCTACAATTTGTTTTGCCTTTGTGTATTTGATTGTAAATTGAATGCTCTCCTGTTGTCATAAAGTTCCAGGCTTTATTCATTCAGCAATGTCATGACCCAGCATGTCTAATCCGATGACAATGATTTATTGTTGCTTAATCCTGTGTGTAGTAGGAGTGAGAACAAACCAGGTTGCTATGATAGCTACACAGAGAGCTAAAGGATCTTTCAAATTTGTATTGCACTTTTGCATTCTTCCAGTAATGTATGTAAATAATGTTTTTATAAACCACTCTGTATGCAAAAGATCCATTGTTGTGAAAGTTTGTGTTGCTTATTTGTGTGTGTGGCCCATGATGCAAAACACGGATGCCTTGATGCCACGGATCACTTACAACCCTTGTGACATGCACCAGTCCTCGTTTCTAGACAAGTCCAGACCAGACCTATGAAAAGGCCTTTATGCTCGTGTGGAATAAGACGAGCACTGTTTTTAAAGTGGAGAAACCGGTTAGCACTCTGCGGGACAGCACAAGACCTAGCAGATCATGAGGTGAGTCACTGCTAACAACTGTTGCACATTGAACTTTATGGAAGTACTAATCAGAGGATTCTGGAGTGATCGGGTCAATAGCCAAGTATTTATGACAAACAGATTCTAAGAGGAGAAATGGAGGCAATGTAATTTCGATCAAGAGCAATACAATAAAGTGAAACGTTTGTGCATGATGTAAGCAGAGGGCAGGTGGAAAGGTCATTGTTTCATCTCTGGTGTATAAAATGTTTTATTCGTGGTCATAATCTCTTTTTAAAAGAACACACCATAATCAGAATGAAAAAACATTTTAAAGTAAGTAGATTTAATGATAACTACCGATGCTTACGCATAAGAAAATGTTTTATCTCGACTGACGGACGCAGCACTCAGTGGATACCAACTCTCCTACTTAGTGCCCTCATACAATACATTTCTTTCTGTTAATTAAAGCACTAGGACTTGTGTGTTAAGTGCCACGCCCTTCCTTGTCTCACTGTGTTAAACGCTGACAGTCGACACCACACCATTATACGGGTTTCATTTCTGGCAAATCAGATCAGTGGGACATATATATATATATATATATATATATTCCTTGCCTGTACTTGAAGTTGGATTACAGTCACTTAGGATACATACTAGAACCCCAGATATTGAACTGACTGCAATATGCAACATGAGCAGACCAATCAAGACAAATCAAGCTTTTAAGGCATGGACAGGAAACGACAAAGAGCAGTGTAGAGAATAAATGAACGTGTGTGTGTGTGTGTGTGTGTGTAAACATGAGATCACATCCTGTTGAAGCGCCTCAAGACTGGACACAGCTGCTCTTCGTTACAGCCGACAAATCAAGTGAAGCACAGCATGTCATTACTACACCTTGTGTTTTACCACACACACACACACACACACACACACACAAAAACATCCAGCTTATCACTGATCAGCGTGTTCATCGCCCCCCCCCCCCCCCCCCCCCCCCTCCCCCCCGGGTTCCCCCCCCCCCCCCCCCCCGGCCCCCCCCATGGGACATTCTTGACCTCATCACATAGTATGTAGCCACACTCAGACACACACACAGCCCAGAGGGAGAGCAGATCCCCACTGAATATCACTGAGGTCGTAACACTTAACGCATAACACTGCAGAGTGAGGGAGTGTCAAACGACAAAGGGAGAAAGAGGAAACAAAAAAAGTTCTTTCCTGACAGAAATACAAAATATTCATGTGAAAATGAGTACTTGAAAGAATTTGCACGGATCTTTCCTGTGTGCAGTGAGAGGAGATGGAAATTAAATTGTAGTTTTGGGCTTGTCGTCAAAGTGTGGTCAGTTGGTTTAGCTTTACTAAAGTGGGGCTTTTTTCTCATTTTGTTTTCTCCCCGTTGATGGACTTTACAGGAACTCACACTCCTCACATGCTTTATTTCTTTTCTCCTCCCCTTCTGACCAGTAACCCTCCAACTCTCTCTCTCTATCTCTCTATCCCCTCCCAATTTTTTTTTATTGCCGACTCCCTCCCTCCCTCCACTGAGCACAGGGTGGTAATCTGAGCCAAATGTGGCAGAAGTTCAGACTTAATCCTCTGACTTTTTCTTCGTTCGCTTTTCTTCTACTGACCAAACGCTGCATTTCAGTTGTTGAACATTTGCTGTATGTTCCCTGGCTGTCCTATGGCGGTGCCTTGCAAAACTACAGAAAAAACGTTCAAAAGGGAAATGCCGAGTTGTTAACGGAAGAAGGGCAGAGGATTCCGAGACGTACAGAGAGGCAACATGAAAAGTGGAAATTGGAGGCTTTCTATTTTTATGTAGAATGTTTTATGACCTCCAGATTTGGAATGTATCACCTCCCAGCCGCCTACGCCTGGATAGAGAGGGAAAGAGCAGCCCATGAGCACAGCTGTCTCCAGATAGCAGGGCTACACACACACACACACACACACACACACACAATAACAGAGGGAAGCAAACAGTACAAACAACTGGCAAGCAAAGTGTTGATTTGAAGCTCATGCACACCCCGAGGAACAAAAACACAAACTTTCCCACCTTAAGGAAAACCAGTCCAAATCACAACCTCTGCTTGAGAACTCAAATGAACACATGACAAAGCGGGCCACTGAAAGTGGAACATGTGTACTGCAATCTCCAAAACACTCTGGCATACACAGACTAAACCCAAAAACGAAAACAAGACAAACCACTTGCAGAGGCTCTAGAAGCTGTGATTCATTATGCTCCATGGCTGCAAAGGAAGGAGGGGATTCACAGACATGGAAGGGGCTCAGACAAAATGCAAAGATTGTCCTCAGGGTGGTGCTAAAACAAAGACCATGGGGTGACCAATAAATATTTGGTTTCATGCAGTGAGGAATGAGGGATATCACAGAATATCCACTTCATGGAAATGGGACAATCACTTTTCAAGGTTGCTTTGTCTTTCCTGTGCATACTGTCAAAACAGATGTCACAAAATATTAAGAATCAACCATTTTTTATACAAAATACTCAGGTTTAGGCACCGCTGATAAAAATCAAACTAGGACAAACTAGGACAAAGAGAAGCGTGAGAGTAGAGATGATCACTGTGAAATACTGATATATGGATTGAGAACTCAAATGTGGGATGATGGAGAAACTGAGTAATGATTTATGTGGCAGCCACACAGCTGCTGTTTCTCATTAGAGGGTAAATATTAAAAAAAAACACCTCTGCTCCGTCTAGACTAGGAAACATTTTGCTTTTCAGTAAGTCACACAAAGAGCAGAGCAGTGCACATGCATGGATCCAACAAACACACACTCAAAGCCAAAGGTACTCCACCTATGTTACTAGGATCTAACAAAGACAACAACTTTGACTTCATACAAAAACAAAGATGCCTGATCTCACACCACCGACTGCACTGTGATTTGATCTGGACTCGACAGCAGAGGTTGATTTACGTTCATGTGAGCTGAGAAACTCATTTGTTTGCGTGTCTGAGGGATTTTTCCAGCTACTGTCCTGGGAGGAGCCCTGCGATTCTCATCATCACCCTCGCTGACCTACATTCACAGACAGTCTGGGCCGACAAAACTCCAGCTTAAACCCTCCACAGTCGTCACAGTCGTTTCATAGTCGCTGCATTTTAAAGTTATGAGGAGTGAAAATAGACACGAAGATGAATAAAAAATTTTTAAAAAATCAACACACAACTCAGTGAGCCGAGGGCAGAATCGAGCAGGTACTCACTGTCTGTTGGTCGCATCGTGGGCGCCTCCGTGACGGGCGACTGCACCCTCTCCACCTGGGGCTCTGCCAGGGAGGGCAGGGGGGCGCTGGGCGCCGGGGGCGGGTGGTTGTTGTTGTTGTTGTTCTCCAGGACGCTGTTGGGCGCTAAACCGTCGGGCTGTCTGAAGACGGGCATCTCTGGCCTCCGGGGGGCACCCTCAACTGGACTGACGGTGGGTGACGGGGGCTCTGCCCTCCTCTGGGGGGGCTCGGGGATCCTGGAGGCTGCGGCCGAGGACAGTTGCGCATCCATCCTCTTGGGGGGAGGAGGGGGCTCACTGGACCGCGTCACACTGAGCTCTGCCCGCCGGTTTGTGGAGGTGGAGATGGAGTTGGGGGAGCTGTCCAGAGGGGTGCTCCGACTGGCCAGGCTGACCTCCGGTCGCTTGAGGCCGAAGCGGGCGATGCCGGCACTGGGGGAGTTGTCAATTTGCTTGGAGGAGACCTCGATGGAGATTTCCGTGCGGCGGGAGGAGGCCGCGTCGGGGTTGCGACCCCCCGATAGCTCCATGCGTCTCATGCCGGCCTTTGGGGAGCGTGGATTGGAGGACTCGGAGGGGGAGGACCTGGAGGAGGAGAAGTCGGAGTTGCGGGAGCTCAGGTCGTAGCTCCGCTGGCTGGACGTGGAGGAGGTTGATGAGCGCAGGGGGTTGGTGGGTCGACGGGACAGAGGCGAGGGGTGTGTGGGTGCGTCCGTCTCCTCCACCTCAAACGACCGTTTCAGTGCTGGAAGACAGAGACAGGGAGAACAGCTGGGGTCAGGGCAGGGCAACGTCGTGGGTCGGGGATTTGCATGTATACTTTACAATGGCATGTTCACACACTGTGAGCTTTGTTTGTGATTTTCTGAGGTCGCACAAAAACTTTGAAATGGAGGATGAGGAATCTTTATGTAAACACACACACACAAGGAGGAGAGAGAGAGAGAGGGGAGGCGCAGAGAGAGAGAGAGAGAGAGAGAGAGAGAGATTGATACTTGTTTACCAAAGTTGAAGCTTTACTTTCAAAGGTCCAAACAGATTTTATTTGTTATTTTTTGGCCTCTTTTCTAATATTTTTCAAATTGTTAATCGTTTGTAAAGTGTCGTGTGTCTGTTTCCTGTGTCTGAGCACAGCAGCCTGCACCGGTGTTTACACAGCACCTCCTCCACCTAACAACAACAACAACATTAGCAATTAGCATCCTCGGTAATAATGGGTCTCTACGGGACAGGAACGTAGCTCGGTGGTTTTGAAGTTGAGGTGACGGAACCGCTTTGAGCCGTTGGACATCGTCATAAACGTGTCTACTACAATCAACCGGACGCACAAACACTTAAATGACGGTGGTAATGGAGCCCGCAAGTTCTTCTCATGTCATTATCAGGCAATTAACCTGATTCCACTCATAACTGCGGTGGGCGACGCCGGGCTCGTCTTACCGGATTTGACGCGCTTCACGTAGCCCGACAGCTTCATGGCGGCTCTGTCGTTTTGGAGGCAATTAAAATTGCTCCTTGCCTCGACTCAGTTCTCTCCGGCGAGCGCGTCAAACACCGTTAAATCCCGAGCGTTCGTCGTCCACTGGGGCTACAGCGCCATCTTCGGTTAGTGGCGCACACCTGTCCACCTGATGACGACGATGACCACCTGACCGCGCCTCGTGAACGCGCACCGGAATCACGTGACCGCGTCAAAGGGGGGCCGTGGGGGGAGGAGGAGGGGGCGACGTAATTATCGATAGAGACACAACAAAGGTCACATGTTCATCATTGATGTATTTCTGTGTAGAGGTATGAAAATATACGATTTAAATCGAGAGCGTTTCAAATCATAGCCACAAACTTTTAAATTCATAATTTCATGATTAGTATATAAAAGGAATAATATCACATTTATCCCAATTTTTATATGGGGTTAAAAATTAAGTTAACATTAGATCACTTGTCAAAACAACTGTTACAGCAAAACACATCAAGATGGCTGCTGTTGTTGATGTGACCTGATATAACCTTTTCTAATCATATGAAGATGCGATGTTACAATATTATTATTCTAATATTCTAATATTATTCCAAGTATAAAATTGGTGTGGCCAGCGAACATGCTAAGATACTACACCCCAACTCACAAGGTTAAAGGGACAGTATGCAGGATTTGCCTAAAAACAAAGTAAACAAGTTTCAGTGGAAGTGTGTGGTGGTGTGTTTATGAACAGGGACGTCGCTGTCTGGATTATGCACAATTTCAAATGTCAATGAAATAAAAAAAAATAAGTTTCCTCACAGAATCCTACATACTGTACCTTTACCAAACAGTCTTGTGATTTATGTTCAAACTTGTTACACGAGCACTTGACATATCCACGCTTAATGGATTGTTTCATGTCTCTGACAATCAGCTCTTTGTGGCTCAGAGTTCGAGGTTGTCTTCTAACCATGCAGACAGAAGGTCAGGAGTTCAATCCCACTTTTCCACATGGGAAGTGTTCTGCGTCCAAAACGGCCCTGTCTTCTCATATAGGGAAATGTGCTGAACGTGCAGCCGATGCACTGATAGTTTGTGTGACTGGCAGAGAGATAAAGACATCGATGAATAAGTAGAAAAACATATCTGATACAATAAAAATCAAACACAAGGTCAAAAACCTCTTCCCGCAGAGTCAATGCTGTCATTGTGCTCCGCTCTGTTCTAAGTGTTAGAAATTAGTGAAGGGACGACGCGGCAGTCACAAGGGTCTTAAACGGGTTTCTCAGCGAGAACAGCGAACCGAGGGCGACCGGAGGGATGTTGTTTGTTTCAGTGTTTCAAATCCAGAGTGCTGAAACTGAAGAGGCCCCGTAAAAGTGCCGCAGGCCACTTAAAACTCCGTATAATGAGCCGTTAGCGCAGGACCCAGCGAACTGTGTGGTGTGCCGGCTCCGCCGCGACACTGTGAAGTCTGCACAGACACACTGGAGACAGAGATACTGTCAGTGATGCTTCTATCTGTCCGTGTGTGTGTGTGTGTGTGTGTGTGTGAGTTACAACACAGCTGTAGGGTTAAAGCAAACACTGCAGTGGTGAGAGCCAAAACTTGACAACCTATAAACGTCACTGAATACACGATGTGTGTGTGTGTGTGTGTGTGTGTGTGTGTGTGTGTGTGTGTGTGTGTGTGAGTGAGGAGGTCACTCTTATTTATGTACTCATAGGAGAGAAATGACACACACCCCCATCCTGTCAGGTGACACGTCTGTGAGTGTGCAAATCTACCCGCTGATCCAGAACCACGTCTTTATATAGAGTTCGAGTTTCGCCAAAATAAAACCCAAATAAAATCTCTCCTCCCGGAACTCACGTCTCTACCAGGAAACAAGAGTTCTGCTGTATCGCCAATGTTCTGAGTGCAGCAGAGGAAGTAGAAGAAGTGACTGCCAGTAGAAAAGCAATAAACGGAACAGACTCTGTATGCTCGACTTGAAGTTGGAGCTATTTAAAGGTCCAGTCTGTAAGAATTAGGTGAACTTAATTCTATCCAAAAAAATACTTGAATCGGTGCATGATCCCGTGCATGTTGGGAATTTTTGTTTTCGTTTTCCGGAAAATGGGCCCTTCAGGGTCAGTCGGTCTTTGTGGAGGCCGCCATGTTGCACCACCATGTTTTCACAGCAGCCCACAATGGATGAACTCCGCGCACGAGGACTGAGATAGTTTCTCTCATACATGTTTGGAAATCAGTCGGAAGAACATTCAGCTGCAACATGCAACTTCACAGATCACTCAGTTCTGCATGTGGCACCATTAACTCCTCCCCCCCACCACCCACCCCACCCCACACCCCACCCCACCCCACCCCATCCCTATACCACCTCTCATCTGACCCGGACCTGAAACACACACACACGTCTCCTTTGAAGACGTCTCTGCAGCCCCATTAGTCTGGGAGCCCGTTCTGAGCGAAGTGCTGTAAACTCGACCGACCCGAGCCGCCAAATAAGGAAGTGGTGGTGGAGGAGCATGGTGTTTTTCAGCCAACACTCAGATGTGACGTCAGATGTGGGCTGAAGCATGTTTCAAACTGCCAAGAAAACACACGATGCTGCTGCTCAGCGCTCCAGTGTAGCATGCAGTGCACATGAGCGGCACATGGACATTCCCTGTGGCTCCCTGAGCATGACCGAGGAGGAAGAGGGCGGGGCATCCTCTTCACTTGTTAAGGGCCGAGTGAATAAGTCAATTTAAAGGAAGTTTGGGGAATAAATAAATAGATACATAAATAGAAAATCTATTTTACTTTGTCCTCAAGATGATGTCACCGCCCTGGTGGTCAGGGTCTGAGACATCAGTGGGAGGGACACTGGGAGCTGGGAGTTGTTAACCAATCCCACAGACATGCTTATATACTGTATTTATATTTATAAATAAGCCAATAGGAAACATGTAAAACATCTAAAATCACAATGTTGAAGATAATTATGTAAAAAAAGAATCCTGTAATTTGCCCCCAAATAGAGAAACATAACCATGACCAAAATAATTTAACTACCATCGTCAAACACCATTTGTTCCCTTTGATTTAAAATGATTTCTACATGTTTCAATATGAAAATCCTGAGGAAAGAAAATGTACTGCTTACGCCCGACCAGCAGGTGGTGCTGTAGCTTTTCCATCTGTGTATTTTCCACAACAAAAACACACAGTTGGAAATTGTCTTTTTCATCGCAACTTCATCACACCCACACCACCTCCTGTACCATTTGAAAATAAAAGCGCCGTTTCATTGCTCGCCGTAGCATCCAACCACCGTTACCACGGCAACCGTGGGACAAAACGACCAGCGGCGGAATTCTAGCGGCGGTCAGTCACTCAAACAGCAGCCCAACCACATGTACTTAGTAACATCTGTTACGCGGAGCTGTCCACTACCAGTGCAGGGACGAAAAACAGTCTCCACTTCAAAACCACTTGTCACGGCCCACTTTGTTATGATCCTGCTGAGAACTCGGGGATCGGGCCCGTGGGGGCTGGCATCAGCACAGGTTTGGCTCCACGTGTCCAACGAGGGAGCAAAAAAACGGCCAGGGGCCAGTTCAAAGCCCCACAAAGCCCGGCTGTGTTCTCGCCCACCTCACTCCGACCCCTCGGTGCTTCCCGGCCGCACGAAAGCTGCTGGCGTCATCCACAGGAAACCTGTCCGAGCAGCGCGGCGCACCACAGCGCGGCCCGATGGCGCTGATAAGGACGCCGACGCCTTGTCAGGGGGACGCTTCCTGCCGGCAGCTCTGTCGTGGAGGGGCTCTCGTCACAAGACGGTCAAAGGTTGGAATCAAACGCACACTAACCTCAGCGCCCCTTTATCGCTGGTCATGTGTCAGACTTCAAAGGGAAATGTGGCCGTGGGCTTGCATGAGTGGTTCCTATTGTGCAACACCCCCCCCCCCCCCCCCCCCCCCCCCCCCCCCCCCCCCCCCCCCCCCCCCCCCCCCCCACACACCACCACCACCCCCCCACCATCCCCCTGCCTTCATATTTCACTGAGTCATCACTTGTCCCGCTGAATAAATATTGTTGCTGCTCATGATTAAAGAGCAGGAAGTATGACTGCAGCCGGCACTGACAAATTCTATAAGTAACTCATGGTGAAGAAAAAAAAAAAGGAAAAAAAAAAGGTCCACGTGGCGTTTTGATGAATGTGAGTGATTAAAAAACACTTGGTGGTAAAAAAATAAAAATAAAAAAAACAAAAAGGAAAACACAAGCTGCAGAAGCTCAGGACGGTGCTCACGCCGTATTATTTTCCGCTACCGGTGATTAACTTTAACTTGATGTCATTTCCGAACGTTAGCTTTTATGGCGGTGGCGACGGGGAGGGGATGGGAGCGGGTCAGGACGCGGGCCGGGGCCCCGCGCCGCTCCGAGAGGAAGAAAAGGAAAAGGGGGGGCGGGTCCACGAGCCCTGATCCACTCCTCCGCCGCCTGCCCCGACATTTGCACCCACCACAGAACTCTGCTCCTGTGGAATTTCCTCTCCGTGGAGCCGTGAATGCCCCTCACATGCAGGGATGACAAACACTCAGCGCTGACTGGAATCCAGTCAGTCGGTGCATTAAAGGTGCAGTGTGAAAGATTTCCTGACATTTTATTCGTGAATGTATTTGCACCTGAATGTGCTATTTTTCTCCATGACCTGTAAATGAGCCCACGTATGTATATCTACATGAGGAGCGGGTCCTCTCTACGGGGGCAGCCATGTTTTCACAGTAGCCCAGAGTGGACAAGCTCAATATATTATACCAACTTTTTCGTGAATATATAATCACGCAAATGGCAGCCATGTTTTTTACAATGACAAATGAAGTCTACCACGGGTTCTCCTGCGTGCTCAGGAGGGTGAGATGATGGACTCAACGTGCAATCTCACCACTAGAGGTCACCAAATCGTACACACTGCACCTTTAATCAATACACCCATGTCTGCTCCGTTTATACAGTGCATCTCTTTCAAGCAGCAGTACAACATGTGTGTTTGTGTGTGTGTGTGTGTGTGTGTGTGTGTGTGTGTGTGTGTGTGTGTGTGTGTGTGCAGTCCCCTGCTCAGAGGAAGCCCTGTGGCCTCGGTCAATGATCTGTGTGTGTGTGTGTGTGTGTGTGTGTGTGTGTGTGTGTGTGTGTGTGTGAGTGTGTGTGAGGTCACGGCTGAGGTCATCGGCCTCGGGGCAACAGAATCCTGTCTTCTCTTTCTCAGCCTCTCAGCGCCGGCATGGGACAAAACCATGATGGTGTGAGTCACGCTCCATGTCCGGAAGGGGTGACACAGCAGATACACTCACTGGGTGCATTTCCTGTCCTCCCCCCCCCCCCCCCCCCCCCCCCCCCCCCCCCCCGCCCCCCCCTCCCCCCCCCCCCCCCCCCCCCCATTCATAGGGTTACTGTTGGGATCCCTGCAGCATGTGACAGACAGATGTGTCACTCCATGTGGCACTTGATTACACATCTTTTTTTTTTTTTATGTTTTTTTTGTGCAGCATGAGAAAGACGGAATCAAACCCCTGACCCCTCTAGAAAAAGGAACACCCACTCAAACCCCCTGAGCCAGAGCTACGACAAACGAAGAAGAACAGGCAAACGAAACGCCTTATGAGTTTTGAATAGAACTGACGGCCACAACACTTTGTCCTGGGGTTGAGGAGGAAGGCTCACTTGACCCTACACACTGCACCTTTAAATCCAGAGTGAGTACACTTTGCCGGGTGGTGGCCACAGTGAGACCTCAGCGCACTAATGGGCTTGTGTGTACGCCAAACATCATTTAATCGTTCATTCCCATTCGAACGTGCGAATAGAGAAGAAGGCTCGGCGCAGTGACTCGGCAAAATCCACCACACCACCATGTCCATGTAAAGTTTGCTCACATAAGCCACTGGTCATACCAGACCAAGTAAGGCTGCGGCAGCTCAACCTGCAGTCTGTCGGGGCAGGGAGAGCTCTGAAGGACACCTTTGAAAGAAGATGAGTCATTTGTTTATCTTTTCAGCACGAGGATCAAATCAATTCAACGGAAAACCCTCAGTGGGGCCATTTTTCTTTCGGCACAATGAGACAAATCACGTGGCATCTTAAAGGTGCATTGTTTGTTTGGTTTTTTTCTTGAATCACCTCGTACGCAACCTTATACTCAGTGGCCTGTTCTTATGTGATGAGACTCGGATCAAATGATACGAAAAAATGGATGCAGGTGTGATTTGACCCGCACACTCTCCAGCCCAGGTTAGCAACGCTAACGCTAACTCCATTCATGCTAGTCAGAGTTGCGCCAGTTCACAGACCGATGTATAATCATGAGTCGGGGGAGGCTTAGGGGGCCATTATTATTATCATCGTCATTATCATCATCATCATCATCATCATCATCATCATCATCATCATCATCATCTCTGTTATTGTCATGACCATCATTATCACTGTTAGTGTTGGTGCTGTGATTGCTATTATCATCATCAATATCGTAGTAGTAGTAGTAGTTGTAGTACTATCAATATTTTTGCTCCTATGAGTGTGAGCACGGCTACGTGATTGATCCAGAGGTGTCGCTATGAACAACATATTTTTTTTTTTTTGTGCTCCTTTGATTGTGACACAAACAAAGACTCTGCGTTGTAGCGATGCGTCTCCAAAGCTGCAGGTCAACACGCTCTGCGATGGCTCCCTTTCTTAAAGTCATGTTTTATGCACCGATCACAGCGGAATTCATATTTGGCAAAAACCGACTCAGAGCTTCAGTTACAGTAACACGAGTACTGGTAATTATTTGCTTGTTGGTGGGCTCCCGCACGCACGCACGCACGCACACACACACACACACACACACCAGGCCCAGCAGTGCACGCTCATAACAGCCACAACACTCGCTCCATTATGCTGCTGTCACACATGAGCGAGGGGACGTCTGCGAGGCCGGACCCCCGGCCACATGGCCCGCGTTGGAGTTTTTTTTTGTTCTTCCACCTCTTCTCCACTTATCTTTCTGCTCCGTTTCACAGTGTAAACTGATGGATTGAAGACAAAGAGAGAGAGAGGGGGGGGGGTTCCACCTCACATACGTACATACCACAGGCAAACTGCTGTTGACAGAAGAGCAGCTCGGGACAAGTGTGGATGCGTTTGCCTAATGGGTATGTGACAGTCAGAGAGGAGACATGTCAACCACCACCTCCACCTCCACCTCCACCACCACCTGAGCTCCGCCCACCTGGGCTCCGCCCACCTGAGCTCCGCCCACCCTCCTCCTCATCACCCAGCAGGGAGGCCTGAGGGTGGACGAGCCGCTGAGAGAGGAAGAGCGGCGGCAGTGGCTCAGTCCGTGCGGGGAACTAGGCTTGGAACCCGAGGGTCGCCGGTGCCAGTCCCGGCCATGTCCACGGACCAAGTGTGGAGAGTGGACCGCTCGCTGCCGCGGTGCCCTTGAGCAAGGCACGAAACCCCCAGCTGCTCGGGTGCGCCTGTATAGGGCAGCGTCCTCGCGCTGACGTCCCTCCCCTATAGTGCATGTAGTGTAGACCGTGTTTGATGTGTGTGTCATGACACTGCAGCAGGGCCTGAGTGGGATTCGAACCAGTGACTGGCCACTAACCGCTGAGCCACTGCTGCCCCTATTAATAAAAGGCAATCTTAATCTTAAACACAGCCAGAGGACAAGGACCTGGGAGGAAGAGGAGGAGGAGGAGGAGTGGGAGGAGAGGGATGACAGGGAGAATCTGTGGGAGAGATGAAAAGGAAGGAGTGTAGGGGGTGAGGGGGTGAGAGGGGGGTGAGAGGGGAGGGTGAGGGGGGTGAGGGAGGTGAGGGTGTGGGCCAGGTGTTCCCTTAACAGCTGTCCAGCATACAAACACAGTCTCATTTGACATTTGCGCGAACCACAACCTCAGCTCATACATGACAACAATAACACACACACACACACACACACACACACACACACACACACACACACACACACAGGGCCAGGAAAAGTAACACTTTCAGCACAATTTCCCTTTCCAAACAGCGAGCCCCCTCACACTCGCACTCGCTCGGCCTCCGATCAAACATGTGGAAAGCATCGACAGCACCAGTGTCCTCATGGCAGGGTGAGAGAGGGAGAGGGGAAGAGAGAGAGAGAGAGAGAGAGAGAGAGAGAGAGGGAGAGAGAGAGAGAGAGAGAGAGAGAGAGAGAGAGAGAGAGAGAGAGAAGCAGCAGACACTGACCTTCAAAGTCTGATATGATTCCCTCCAAGTGAGCGTTGACAGTGGAGTCAGACATTTTCGGGGGGAAGCAAAGTCAGTAAAGTGAGTGAGTGTGAGAGAAGGAGGAGGAGGAGGAGAAGAAGAAGAAGAAGAAGAAGAAGGAGGGAGCGGGCTTCCCTTCTCTCTCTCTCTCTCTCTCTCTCTCTCTCTCTCTCTCTCTCTCTCTCTCTCTCTCTCTCTCTCACACACTCTCTCTCTCGCCCAGCAAGGAGAACGTCTTCCTGAGGCGCAGTCGGCGCTTTTTAAAAACAAATCCCAAATTAGGAGAGCCGTGAAAAGAGAGAGAGCGAGAGAGAGAGAGAGAGGGGAGGGAGAGAGAGAGAGAGAGAAAAAAAGCAGAATTCTAGCGGCTCACTGATCCAAACCCTCTCCCTGCCTCTGTCCTCTGCAACTTCTTTTTCTCTTCTCCTCCTTCTCAACTTCCAGAGCCTTGGAATGAGCCAGCGATGACAACTCCCCCCCCTCCTCCTCCTCCCCCTCTCTCCTCCCTCTCCCTCTCTCTCTCTCTCTCCCTCCAGCTCACTGTCCCCCAACCCTCCCCCACTCCGCCCTGCCCTTCCCTTCCCTTCCCTTCCCTCCCCTCCCCTCTCTATGAAAGCTCTCGGTTCTTCTGTCATGGGTCAGTCAAATTACACCAGAGCACACTTCCTGTAAACCTGGTCACATGACACACAAAGAACTCTAATAAAACACACACCACCTCTCACCAAGGCCCGTTAAAGGGCCAGTGTGTGAATTTAGGGGATAAAAAAAATAAATAAAAAAATACATTTATTGACACAGAAATTAAATACAAATGAGTATACTCATGTTTTCATGAGGGTATAATCACGTAAATGTTCATTTTCCCCCCATAACCCTTAGATGAGCCCACTAATGTATATTTACATGATGAGTGGGTCCTCTCTATGGAAGCAGCCATGTTTTTACAGTAGCCCAGAGTGGACGTACTCAACATCTTTTGAGTTTTAATGACAGTCGACCACAGGTTCTCCTGCAGGTTCAGAAGGGCGAGGGTGAGGCGATGGATACAGCAGGCAACTTCACCTCTAGAGGTCACCAAATCGTACACAATCGCACCTTTAAGTGAGTTTATAATCACCTGAAATTGGTGGTTTCACTACCCGAGAAGGAGCGATTTATATGTTCGGAGGCCGCCGACACCTCCTGAGTTTCAATGCTAAGTGGAGGCGACTAAAAGTGCCCCCAGATGTCACTGAATCCTGCGTGCTGTACCTTTAACTACGCACGTGCATGTAAACCAGCGCAGAAACGGGCCGTGTCTTAAAGTCAGCGGCCTGAAACAGTGGCAGTAAACACAACAACAATTGTAGAACGATTGTCTGGACTAATAAGGTCGGGACGGGCTCACACAGGCGTCGGGCGCACGGAGGCAGACGTCAATAAATAAGGAGCCTAATGACTTAATGAGCATGTGAATGAGCCCCTGTGTGGGGGGGGGGGGCGGAGGAAGGGTGGACATGGGTGCTGGTCAGTGTGTGTGTGTGTGGTGAATGAGTGTGCATGTGTGTGTGTGTGTGTGTGTGTGTGTGTGTGTGTGTGTGTACATGATTCCTTGTCACTGTGTGGGAACTGTGTGGAATTAGCCCTGAGGCATCAAAGGCAGTGGCGAATAAGCACTGGTACAAGGCCCCTGCACTAAATGGCCCATTTATTAGGAACCCACAAATTGCAAAGATAAAGAGTTTCCAAAATAAGAGCATCCTTGAGAGAAAAGTGTGAGACAAAAATCTAAAACTTCAGGAGGCTAACGGCTGCTAATACGCCATTAAAAACAGGGCAGTGCCCCCTGGTGGTCTCTCTTTAAAAAGGCCTCACCCCCGACGACAACACTCATTTGGAAGTTATGAAAACAACAATTCCTAATGATATACGTGTTTCACATTCCACTCCGACTGATATGAAAGGAAAATCATTTGCCCTACATTTGACACACTGCGCCTTTAAACTGGAGGACAAGCTTAGCTTCAGTACAGCTGTTGTCGAACTTGTTATTCATCAGAAAACATCGGGTTCCAAAACTTTGCACGACTGGCAAAGATTTCTGCCAGTTTGTTGCTTACGTTGGATTGAGAATCTGCATATTCTGCTCAGTGAGGTGCGACTGGCCATCATAAACACAGATGTGCTGGAGCGGACACACACACACACACACACACACACACACACACACAGAGTCCGGAGGTTTTACTGTACTACTGCGAGGTATGTAAACCAGAATATATATGAGAAAGCAGTTTAATCGTAGATAAATGTTTTGTGTTTACATGAAAAATGAACGCTCGTGAATTGTAAACACAGTCGCAGGTGGCTGGAAGGGCCACGAAGGAGTAAACATGGCGTCCGTTTGTTTTGATTATTTCTCTCAATGAAGGCAAGATGTTCCACAGGACGATGCAGGAGTGACTTTGTCACTGGCGTGTGAGCCCTCTAGAATCTGGAGTCTAGATAGAGCTGTTTGACACGTCTGTGCCTCCTCCAGCAGGGGTCAGCGTTGCATCTTTAAACGTACCCTGTCGCCAGGGGCAACGGCGCGAGTAGCTGCGGTGTCACTGGGGCACGGTAATGTGATCGGGGCAGATAAAGATGGAGACATGGGGAGAATCCTGGGGCCCGGACACACCCTGATCCCACACAGCGAGTCCTGCCCAGCATGTGTGTGTCAGATTCCTGCGCTGCCTGGCACAGAGTCATTTTCACACACGCACACACACACACACACACACACAAATGCACACATATACACACACAACAAGTATGTGTGCAGCAGATGCACTGAGGCAAGCAACACATGCATACATTCAGGGCAGCACCCAACAATTTCAAACACACACACACACACACCCACACACACATGAGGAGAAAGAGAGAGCAAGAGAGAGAGAGAGAGAGAGAGAGACTTCTTCACTTCCCTCACACTGCATATCCTTGCAAGCCCCAACAGGCCCAGTCGGTGTAAATCCAATCTACTGTAACAACTGTCACACTGGGACTTTGTTTTTGTTTTTTTGTTCTTTGCTCTGAGGAGAATCTCATTCACATCATAGTGATCATACACTCACACTCAGGGGGCGGAGCTAAAGGTGACGGCACACTCTGTGGAGTCGCATTGTATTCTATTTCTGTCAATGAAATCGGAAAATATCTCACTCACTGGACCTTTAAGTTAAAAAAAAAAAACGAACTGAAAGTTTGTTATTTAAAGGTGCAGTGTGTAAGATGTCTGTCATTGTTGTCACTTCTAAAAAATATTACAAAAAATGTTCCATTCTGACTTCATGAATTCATACTGGCCTAAATTGACCCCCCCCCCCCCCCGCCCCCTAAAAGAGCCCCCCCCCTTTTATTTATTTAAAGGTGCAGTGTGTAAGATGTCTGTCATTGTTGTCACTTCTAAAAAATATTACAAAAAATGTTCCATTCTGACTTCATGAATTCATACTGGCCTAAATTGACCCCCCCCCCCCATGACCCTTAAATGAGCCCATTAATGTATATTTACATGAGGAGCAGCTCCTCTCCACGGGGGCGGCCATGTTTTTACAGTAGTAAAAGTGCACGTACTAAACATCCTTTGAGCTTTAGTGACAACTGAAGTCTCCCACAGCTTCTCCTGCATGTTGAGACGGTGAGGCGATGGATACAACACGCCACTTCACCTCTAGAGGTCACCAAATCGTACACACTGCACCTTTAACTGAAGCTTTGTTATTTAAAGATCGTCAGTCTCAGCGGGGGAATCTCCAGTTTCCTGTTGAGCTCATCCTAAAACAACAAAAGCTCCGTCGGCCGCGCTGCAGCTCAGCCATGAGTCAGGCTGCATCACAGAGGACATCTGGAGGAAGGTCAGAGTCCGTGTGCGTCGTGCGCTGGCAACTACACAAGTGCACCTTTAACATCGATGGCGTGCGCCGCTCTGTTCACGTGTGTGTGTGTGTGTGTTGGATCTGGCTGGCTGGTTACTGAGGCTCTGTTTACATGGCAACCGCCACAATACGCTGCTTTACCTGACTCAGGAAATGGATGGGATGAGAGAGAGAGAGAGAGAGAGAGAGAGAGAGAGAGAGAGAGAGAGAGAGAGAGAGAGACGTGACACGGCTCAATGGCTCATGGAAACATGGAACTTCCTCTAAACTGTGCAGGAGGAGAAAGTGACAGAGTGCAGCGTGAACAGGACTAATGGAGTCAGAGGCCTGGTCGTGTAAACACAGCACCTGACAAGAGGCAGACTTTCACTACTGCAGCCTTAAAGGTGCAGAGTGTGAGATGTGGTGACCTCTAGAGGTGAAGTGGCACGTTGCATCCATCACCTCACCTTCACCCTTCTGGACATGAAGGAGAACCTGTGGTCCACTTCAGTCGTTGTTCCAACTCCTAAGATGTTTAGTACGTCCGCTTTTACTGCTGTAAAAACATGGCGGCCCCCATAGAGGGGACCCGCTCCTCATGTAAATATACATTAATGGGCTCATTTAAGGGTCGTGGAAAATAAATAAAACAGTTAGGTGATTATAATTTCATGAAAATGTCAGTATGTAATTGTTATGTAACGTTTTTAGCAGTGACAAAAATGACCAAAATCCTACACACTGCACCTTTAACTTTGAAGGCGTGAGGCCTCTGCAGAGTCCCGTCGTTTGAGGCGTATAAGGTGATGGAGGGACGAGAGCCCAGACTACACCTCAGCTCTACGTGTGACAGATCTGGTGTATGAGGTCAGACAGTTTCACCTTATTACACAAATACACACACACACACACACACACACACACACACACACACATTTGGCACACATGGTGAAGCAGCTTCCTCTAAAGTCAGAGCACAGCTGTAGTGACAGCAGCTGCCCTGCACCAAATGTTAAACAACAGGCTCCACTAACTTTAATCAAACGGAGCACCTGTTGGAAATATGGCTCCACTGGAGGGAGGGAGTGCACGCGCACACACACACACACACACACACACACTCACACACACGTGTGTGTGTTCTGGCACACTGCCTCAATTGCTTTTGCTTGGCGGTTTGCTTTGGAGCACATGAAGTCTGAATGTGTGAGTAAGTGTGTCAAATGTCTGGACACATGCTGCTGCCTCCTGCCGCCGCATGTGTGTGTGTGTGTGTGTGTGTGTGTGTGTGTGTGTGTGTGTG
>JAFBJT010111173.1:44652-57152 GCA_016785325.1 Chascanopsetta lugubris
ACACTGCTTCTTGGTCAGATGCGCTCTGATAACAAGACCCCAGGAACTTCCTGAAGTGAAGACCTATAGGAAAAGGTTTTTGAGTACTGGTAAAGCCATGTGAGCCATTGTCGTTCCCTCTCTCCGATACTAACTTATTCGATCAACAACAATACCTCGACAATCACCGCAGGACTTTATTCAATTACACTTTGTTTGGAAGTGAGATTGCTCATGTAACGAAGTTACAGCATTGGTTAAAGTTGCTGTTGGAGTGTTGTTCTTTCAAAATGGATTGTGTCAAACTAATGATGTTGTCTATCTTATTGTTCTCATAGCACTGCAGTGAAATGGTACACAACTTCACTTTAAAGACAAGGTTCGCAACTTTCATTCAACAAAGTCTCTACAGTGACAAATGCTTGCAACTTTTTAGAACTTTTTAGAAATTTACACAACTTTTGTGAATAAATATTACAAGTATTTTCTATACTTTGCTGCATTGCCATACAATACGGGGGTGGTAGTGTCTTGTAGCATAATGTCATTCTGCGCAGTGCATGGAATCTGTATGAACTTCCTCTTTGGGGTAAACAGAGTGGAAATAACTTGTTATTTGTGTAAATATTTTGTAAGGTCATCTCATGGTCACATGGATGAAAATGAATTTAATCAAAAGTAAATAATTAGATGAAGTGACTATTTGGTTGGTATGCAGTTCTATCGTCTGACAATAGAAAAGGAATTGTGTGTATTTGTTGAAACGGTGAGTGGGAGAAAAGCACATGGATGAAGATCTGAAGGCAGCTGACTCAGCAAAACACAATTGTGTTCAAATTTCACAGGATATCACATCATATAGATGCCATTTTTGAACAGGCATCGGTTACTTTACATTTAAAATTGTGGTTAACAGTAGTTTCATCACCTGTCGGTGTTGTCAAGTCACACGGTGACCATGCGTTGGCCGCTCAGATAGGGAGGCATACACTTGCTTCAGCTGGTTACCATGGTTGTCTAAACAGAGAGAGAAAGAAGATGGCGTGTATGGTTTGCACTTGGTCAGCCAAGTGAGAAGATCTAATCTGTGCCACAAAGAGCTAATCTAGTACAGCGGTAGCCTTTAAACCCTCCTGGAACCCTGTTTTCTTTTAGGGTGTTTGTTCTCCAACTCACCCCTCCCCTCCCCAGATCACGGTGGGTCTATAACGCATTACTACATAAGTGAATTTGACAGACTGCTGTTTTCATCTGTGACCCCATAACACCCACGGCTAGAGGGCAGGACCACTGGTTAGCCTGCTCAGAGGCCATGATGACATAAATAATCTAAATTCAAATCGTAGTTTGTGGCCCCACAGATGTCAAGAACAATATCCTGTGACAAATATTGGTTGGATTTTCTTTGAGAATGTCTCCAACAGTGATGATGTTTATGCATTTGGTTCTCAACTGGTCTGGCCCCAGGACCCACCATCACGCCTTGATGACGAGCCGCTACCCAAATCAATATAAATAGTTCATGTAGCCGGTGTCCTACTTGGTCAATTCGCACATGTAAACAAGCTTTGCTGGTTTTCTTCTATCTGTGAAATTCTGGGTGTATCTCAGCATTATAGGGCTTCGTCGCCACCTACTGTTAAGGAGTGTGAATGGATAATACTATGATGCAATAAAAATCCTCTTCAAAATAAAAGCAGCAACTTTTTTTCCAGTTAAAGGCCCGTGACCCACTTTTTGGTCTGGACCCACTAGTTGAGAATCACTGATAAAAATGTAGGTCATTTTTACCACTTCTAAAAATATTCCAAAACAATTAAATACTATGATATTTTCAAGAATTTATTTTTCCATTAGCCTTAAATGATCCCATCACTGTATATTTACATGAGGAGGGGGTCCTCTCTATGGGAGGCGCCATGTTTTTACAGTAGCAAAAGTGGATGTATTCAGCATCTTTTGAGTTTTAATGACAACTAAAGTCTACCATAGGTTCTACCTCATGCTCAGAAGGGTGAGGATGAGGTGATGGATACAACATGCAACTTTAACTCTAGAGATCACAAAATCTTACACACTGCACCTTTACAGTATAGTTTTTCTCAGCTAAAACAGCATCTGCTTTCAAGAGTGTTTTTCCCGGTGTTTTTCTCGCTGAAGCACTCTAAAATATCTCTAAGTGTAAGTGACGTCCCAGGGCGACTGAACCAGAGTCAGTCTGATCAGTGATCAAGGTGATGGGAGCGTTAGAGGGAGCAGGAGGCCAAGGGATCCTGGGGAGCAAGTCCAGCAACACACAGAAAACCAGCAGGTTCTCCGACAACTATCAAGAGTTAGTACAAAGACGCGCCAGAGCAACACGCAGCACAACACGATAACAGAAGAAAAAACAGCCTCATTAAAATTCCATTTGTCATGCTCTCTGTTGATCATTCCATCTATGAGCCTATCGCCATCAAGGGGTGCACTTTCAAAAGAATACTTCAGTGTGCAAAAACCATCCTCTTTCCTCCCCGAAGAAGGCTGTTCCTTAAAATTCAATTAACTCTGTTGATAAATAAACGCGGGATTGTATCACTTGAAAGCAGCTTTGCATGCTCCTGCTTTTTTATTTATTTATTTATTTATTTTTCACCATTTCTGAAGAAGCCAATAAACGACTGAAACTAACTCTTCTGCATATTTTCTCTTTCAAACCAGTGTCTGAACCTCGATTATTCTGATTTAGCATACAATTATTTGTGGGACAAGAGGAGGACTTTGATATCGACGTTCTCTTTGTCTGACGCCGTTCTCGAACACATCGCGCGGTTACTGTGCTTTGCATACATCTGCGAGCGAATTGTGCGGATGTGCTCGTGTATACAGTGAGGACCGGGGGTGTTGTGCTTCACAGCGTGTCGGCTCAGAGGAAATCAGTCGATTGTTTCATGGGTACGTTTAATACCAAGTAATGGAATTATAGTGAGTGAAACGCCAGGATTGTTAATTAGCTCCTACAATGGTGACTGCTGACTTGCACGGCATTTGTGAACGTATATGTAGCACGTTCGAAAGCAGAGAGCATTCGAATTCAATGACGGCGATGGTATTACTTCCAAACGGGAGATCCGGTAATGGTTTTCTCTCAATACGTATCAGTAAAGGTGCAGTGTGTAGGATTTTGTGACCACTAAGGGTAAAGTTCCATGTTGCAGCTGTCCTTTCATCTTGACATAGGAGAACCTGCAGGAGAACCTATGGTAGACTTCAGTTGTCATTAAGACTCAAACAATGTTTAGTATGTCCACTCTGGGTTACTATAAAAACATGGCGGCCTCCATATGGAGGATCCCCTCCTCGTGTAAATACACGTTAATGGGCTCATTTTAGGGTAATGCAAAAAAACCCAAAAAATATTTACAGTGGGTGATTATAAATTCATGTCATTGCCAGTGTGTAGTTGTTTTGTATTATTTTTAGAAATGAGAACCAATCTTACACACTGCACCTTTAAGTTATCACTGAAACTAGTAAAATGTTTAATTTGCCCATTCTGGTCTACTTTGAAAACATGGTGGTGCAACATGCGTAAAGGGAGACCAGCTCTGGATGTAAATATAGGGCTCAATAAAAAGAATACATTTTGTATATCCAGGGTTTCACAAAACATCTGTAAAATGAATTTATTCTCCATTTTAGCAATTGAAATAAATCCACTCAGAGCATAAATACTGCACCTTTAAGGTCACTCAAAGTGAATGCTGGAGTTGTGCTTCAACTACTGTGCAAAACACTCGTAAAATATAGATTTTAACAACTTCTTTATGCAAACTCTCTGAGGTCAGAAGCTCAATAAAACACTCGGCATAGTGATATTAAAATATTTTAGGGGCAGTAAATGTTGCATCATCTTTTTTTTTTCTTACTCCCTCTCCTTCTCGTTCTATCCCTTCCTCTCCCTCCCTCTCCCTCCCTCCCATTGGCCAACCATAGCTATTCATTAGCTCCAGCCCCTATGGCAATGGAAGTCTTTAACCTCCATTAGATCTAATGTTGATATGTTTCCCCAGTAAAGAGCCAAAACAATTAACACCCCTTCTCACGTTTCTCTCCCCTTGGCCCGTAACCACATCAAAATCTGGGCCCACTCCTCGTTCATTACCCACCCCTGAGTATGCCCTCGGGGGGCTCGGGGGGGGGGGGAGAAAAGTCAGATCCTTGGCTCTTGTTGTGTGTGTGGTATGCAGTCAGAAGCTCGAAGGAGTTAAAAGAAACTTGTCGACAACAATGGAGTGCTGTGGTGCTCCTGTACTTCAGCACTGGAAGGACAGTGAAGTGTAGGAAGTTTGGATGAGCTATCTCATCATGATAATACTTGATCAGGATGAGGTAACACCTGCTGTGCTCGCAGTGTTGGGTCTTGTCTTTATTTTATGGTGCCGCCGCCGGCAGCAGCAGCAGCAGCAGCAGCAGCACGGGTGGCAGCAGCGTTGCTGCTGCAGCTGCAGGAACCCAACAGTGCAGGACAGAGCTGTGCTCTGCTGAGTGCGAGTCACCTCAGGTGCTCCAGCATGAACTTAGATCAACCCCGTCTCCCACAAACACAGGTCTTACTTATCGGCCATTGTCTTTGTTTTGGTACCAAATAGTGCAGTTGTGAATTTAATGAAAATACTCTGCATCAAAATTTAAACTGATTGATACATGTATCTTCTCATTATAACAAACAAAAACAAAGTGCATTGTTTTTTTTTATGCTTTCCAAAACCATCCCACGGGCCGGACCACCTCTACCGGTGTGCGGGATCTGGCCCGCGGGCCTTATGTTTGACACCCTTAAATTAAACTCTGAACCAACTAAATGACAACATTTGAGAAACACGTCTGTCAATAAAACTGCCAAGATTTAAAAAGTATTTTCCAATTGTGGTCACTTGTGTAAGATTAAATCTATAAACTGTTTCATAGTCTTCTTTTCTCAAATAGAAAAAAAGAAAATAAATTAAAAAGAATTCTTCTTTAACAATGTGCAGAAACTATCTTTGTGTATAATCACCACATTGCATGAAATCCTCTTTTTTCCCACTCCAGAATGATCCAGTTATATATTTACATCAGAGCAGGTTCTATGGAAGCCACGTTACACCGTCATGTTTTGATTTTTTTTACAGTAGCTTAGAATAGACAAACTAACCCCCTTCAGAATTGCAATGGTAACTCAAGTCTGTCATCAGTTCGCCTGCTTGGAGGGGTGGGGGATGATGACAGGGGGATTCAGCTGCAAAGCATAACTCTTCTGCTAGGGGTCACTAAATCCTACACACCTTCAGTCACATCGTATTCACTGTTACAGTTAAACTCTAATGCACAGCTCGTGACCTTTCATGTTGTCTCTTTACATTTGGAAAACCAAATAAGCGGTAAAGGGAAAATCAAATAAATAAATACAAGATTTTTTTTTAATGAAAATAACTAAATAATAGTTAAATTAGCGATGCTGTTTGCTCCATAGGCGGGGATAGAACATATAAAGTTTAATCCATAGGTGTCAGCGCTGGATGTTTTAAAGGAGCCCAAGCTAACCGAAGTTATGACAACTGAAAAAAAAAATAACACATGAGTACAATCTCATCTGAAGTCAGAGAGATTGTTCAGGTGCGCGGGTGAAATGTCTGAACGCGGTTAAACACCTTTAACTATGCCGGTGGTTTGAGCGCGGGAGCTCTCAGTCATTACAGAGGTGAGAGACGCCTCCCCTCCTAGTGTTGAGCTGTCAAGTGCATAACGTCTTGACCTCCTAAGACCCAGAATAGCCTCTTTTATTATCCAGGAAATTCTTCGTTTCCTTACCTATAGGCGTGGTGCAGTTGTGTGAGTATCAAGTGTCTCACAGTAACACCAGTGGTCCCCGCCACTCTTACTCACCAGCCACATAGTTTGGTTACTCTGACGCAGTTCGGGGCGAGCTCACCCGGAGCCGAGCGTGAGTGTGTGAGCGTGTGCTTTCTGTGTAATAGGGAAGAGGTCGGCCTCAACGGTTGTGATGGTCTGCTGATATCACGTATATCATCTAATCTCCTCCCTCCAGGGGCAGAAGGAGTTTTGGTTTCAACACTTAATTTGATAATCTGTGAGAGAAAGCACAAAAGGGACATTCTGCAGATTCTTAACCTTTCCTCAACTTTGACACTCCCAGAGGCAGGAAAGGAGTATCTTTCACCACCGTTATTAGTTCACAGAGACACCCCTGACCTCTGTGGTGGTAGCCAACTGTCAACATAACCGATGTTTTCGTAACACAGGTTCAGCCTCTTTAAATTCTATCGGAATCGCACAGGCCGGTGTGTTGGTGTGGAGGTCTGAGAGGCCTGAGAACAAACGTGTACAGATGTTCCACTGAATAAGGCCAAACTGCAGGACCACGCCACGGGCATTTCAATTCAAAGGGTACGAATAGCAGGGACTTATTTTCATATTTCACATTATGCAACAGATATTTCACGTGCAGTCGTTTTTATGCTTGTCTTTAGGATCGGTATAAAACAAACTAAACCATTTACAAAAATAAATAAATAAATGAACTGAGCGTGTGCTTACTGTTGTTTCATGAAAAACTATCCTATGCATATTTATGACAAATGATTGTCTAAACTTAATTTTTCAACAATTAAAAGTTAATGTGTGTGCGGATGTTGTTTTCAAAGTACTGCTGTGTGTGTGTGTGTGTGTGTGTGTGTGTGTGTGTGTGTGTGCGCGCAATATAAAAAAAAAATAACCTACCACTGTAACCATATACTTCATAATGGTGTCGGTTTAATATCTTCATATGAGAAAATACATTATGTGTGTATGTGTTTCAGAGATAGGAGACTGTCGTCCTTTATCCTTTACGGTCTATCATATGTAGGTGAACTTAGCTTCATTATACTTCAATAACATTTAAAATGAACTTTTAACATAATGTGTGTCATTATGCAGAGTTTTAACATGAAAGACATTTTTTTAAGGAGACATGGTGACATGACTTTCTATACAAAAGCTCTTCCACCTGAGTGAGTCAGGAGAATGTGGCCAAGGCAGAGCAGCTTATGAAGAGGCTCCTGTAGATTTACATGATTAAACTAATCTGATATGAGAAGCCTGGAGACTTTCTTTCTCGTCTTTCTCCACCCCCCCCCCCCCCCCCCCCCCCCCCCCCCACCTCCCTTTTCTTTTTCTCCCCCCCCCCCCCCCCCCTTTGCTGTGCGTGCATGCGTGCGTGTGCACGTGAGCGCGTGCGTGGAGACGCGTCAGGGGCAGATACAGATGTTGAAAGCACATCTGTTTCCAGGCTGTGCATTAGAAGAAGTGAACGTGTCGTGGACGAGTGAGGGAAAGAGAGGAGCCGATACAAAGTTTCACATGCAACTACCCCACACACACACACCCTCTCTTTTCCTCCAACACACACACACACACACACACCCTGCCTCTCTCTCCGGGTGGAAGCTGAGGTGGTAATGAGAGTTTAACAAGACCCAATAAATCAGTTAACGGTAATGGTTTATTACCCTCAACACTTGTCACTGTTTACCAGGAGTCAACCGGTTCTTCAGAAAATGACAAAATATATAAATAAATATATAAAATAAATCGACTGTATAATATATAAGTACATTGAAAATAACACAAATACTATATATTTTATTGTTGTTCTTATTACTATTTATTATTATTATTATCGTTGTATGTATTTCGTATTGTTGTTGTTGTCGTCGTCAAACCGTCTGTTTTGATATGTTTCACCCGCGTGGTTATCTTATTAGACTTGTATTTATTTATTTTCATAGAAACAGATTTGTGTTGTCCTCACTGCCTCCCCACCACCACGATTCTCGCGTGCCCCCCCCCCCCCCCCCCCCCCCCCACACACACACACACACCAGACGCACATTTCCACCAGGTTATCACAATTGCCATTCCTCCCCTCCTTTCTGATGTGTTACCCAGATTACCATCAGTGCCTCTCAGATATTCCCTCTCTCTCTCTCTCTCTCTCTCTCTCTCTCTCTCTCTCTCTCTCTCCCCCTCTCTCTCTTCCTCTCTCTCCAACAGATCCTCGGCGCTTCAGCTCGGGCAATATCCACTCGGAGCCATCTGGTGCAGATCAAAATCTATACTGACTTCTTGGGCTTCCAGTCGTTAAGGCATTAAATCTAGATCTACAGAATAACACCACCCACCCCCACCCCGACCCACTACACTCGACACCCCCCACATACCCCCACATTGACTCGGGTGATAGAGGAGTCACATCAAATAAAACTAGAAATGTGACAAAAAGTGTCTGATGAACGTGACTGCAGGTCAGGGCTGGACAGAGGAGGAGGAGAGAGAGGGACTATTTTCTTCTTCCGCGATCAAAATTGAACAAGAGGCGACAAAATTACCAAAACAGATTTAATTAATTTTTCATGCAACTCTTCTTTTTATATTTGTAGTATTTTTAAAAGTCGATTTTAAAAAATCAAACATTTAAAAAAGCAAAAGTTCAAGATACTACAATGAAACTACTTTTTTTTTCTTTAAGTGGGACGTGATTTGAGTGATGTGATGGCTGCCACGTCATTTACTTTCAAATGAGTTGCGTAAAACGTATGTGAATAACACTGAGCGTTGAGCACCGCAGGGACCGGATCTACGTTCGGGGTTTTGAGTCTCTCAAAACAACCAGGCAACGTGAAGTGGCTTGCAAAAAAGACAACAACAATCTGCTTTAAACCCACACACACACACACACACACACACACACACCACACACACTCACACACACACGCACACACACACACAGATGGGGGAGAGGAGCAGAGAGGGGGAGAGGTTGGCTGATAAAAGCTTGATGAAGAAATCAAAGGGAAGCAAAACAGAAGTCAATAAAAAAATACACAATTAATAAATGATGTGGGGAGTGCGCGTGTTTGCCTCAACTATTTGGATTATTTGGGATGAAAGAGGTCATAACATTGTGCCACCGAAATATAAAGGCTTTTACTTTTTTTAATTTTATTTTTTTATTTTATTTGATCACATTTTTTAAAGTTGTTCCAATGCAATTTATGAATTTAAAAAAATATATAGAAGTGTTGGTGTCACAGAAAACGAAAAAGAATAAAATAAAATAAAACAATTATTCCAGAGACTGTTTGGACTAATTTACGACGAATTACACTAGCGCGCCAAAAGTCCTTACAGTACTAAATTATTATATTCCTCCGCGCACAGTCATTTCTCGCCCTATTTTTTTTTTTAATTAGCACACACTTTTAACGTGGTTAAAGTTAGTTCCGTCCTCTGACGGGTTTACTTCCCCCTGTGTCGGACAGCTGTAAAATCGTGTCGACAGGTTGTCATACAACAATCAAAGCCTTCGGTGAATGGACTCTAATGCTTGAACATTTAACATACAATAAGTCCAAACACGAAGAGAGGGAGGGAGGGAGAGAGAGAGCAAGAGAGAGAGACAGAGCGAGAGAGAGAGGGAGGGAGGGGAGAGCGAGAGAGAGAGAGCGAGAGAGAGAGAGAGAGAGAGAGAGAGAGAGGCCCCAGCCAATGCCGCTTCACTCCATATTCACATTATCCACATTGCTCCAAAACGAGGAGGAGCCTGCAGAGGAGGAGGATGCCAATCAAAGCATCAACTTCAAATTGTATCTGAGGGATCAGCCCGGAGACCTCAGGGCCAGGCGCGTCAGTCGGAGCGCATTTGTTGATCAGATCACATCCTGCGGACTTTGCGCAAAGAGCGAGCGAGCGAGAGAGAGAGAGAGAGAGAGAAAGAGAGAGAGAGAGAGAGAGGGGGAGAGAGAGAGAGAGAGAGAGAGGAAGAAGAAGCCGAGATTTAAGAGCGGGCTTGTTTTGACCGCACACACCGCTCCGTGTCTCCCGTAGCTGAGACTTTGGCTCCAACACTTTCCCCTCCACTCCTCCCGGCTCTTTTCTTTTTTTGTTTTTTTCCTTCTTCTTCTTCGTCTGCTTCTACTACTTCCGCTTCACTTGTTTGTGTTTTTTTTTGTGTGTGTTTTTGTTTTTTGACGCACGCTTCGTCGGACATTACCCCGGGGCTGTGCGCGACACTCGGAGGCGGAGGACCATGTCTTTCCCTCAGCTCGGCTACCCGCAGTACCTCAGCGCCTCCCAGGCCGTGTACGGGAGCGAGAGGCCGGGCGTGCTGACGCCGTCGTCCCGCGGCGGGAGCGCGGAGATCGGCGGGAGCCCCTCGGCCACCGCGGCGGCGGCGGTCACGTCGGTGCTGGGCATGTACGCCAACCCGTACGCGCACAACTACAGCGCGTTCTTACCGTACACCAGCGCCGACCTGGCTCTGTTCTCACAGATGGTAAGAACAACGCGCGCGCGCGCGCACAAACACACACACACACACACACACGCAACATACACACAACACACACACTCACCGTGTCTGATCCCCGTCCACATGTGGAGGGACACTTTGTTTACGCGTGAAAGGGAGAGGGGACAGCTACAACTACAGACTCCAGTCTAAAGAAAAACGGTATAATTCCAATAAGACAGGTTTGATTGGTCACATATGGATTTGAGTTTGTTTTTTTTAGTTGAGTCAACAATGAGAAAAGTTTGAGCTGAGGAGTGAAACAACAACAATTTAGGCCTGAAGTGAAGAAAAGTTTTTAAAAAAATCGAATCCACAAAACTAGATTCTTTTGTGTCTATTTCATAATATAGCAAAGTTAAAGGTTTCACGAATAATTGTCTTGGAAAAAAAGTTTATACTCACCACTGTATCCTGATCATTATTTTTTTTATTTATTTCTAGAATAATATGGGAATGAAAATATTCTCTCAAATCAAAAAAGAAATACAGGATAATATCAGTGTGATGTATCTGTGCTGAGGTGCAGCTCCATTCTTCTCTCTCTGCAACACACGTGGTGATATTTCATGAGCTGGATGAAGAAGTGACTGACGCTCACTGACCTAAAACATCCAGCTGGTGATAATGATTAACCTGCAGAGTGTTAATGTGCTGCAGGCTAATGCATGTGTATGTGTGTGTGTGTGTGTGTGTGTGTGTGTGTGTGTCTGTCTGTCTATGTGTGTGTGTGTGCGCACATCGGGCCTGTGTGTTCTCTAACTGCTGCAGCTTCCCAAACAAGACAAGAGAGGAAAACCATTATCACACAAAAGAAAAAAAAATCTTTAAGTGTGTGTGGAACTGCTGGTCGATTTGTATGTGTGTGTGTGTGTGTGTGTGTGTGTGTGTGTGTGTGAGTGTGTGTGTGAGTGTCAGTATCAAGTGGGAACGACTGAAGAAGGATTAATAAATGATGCGTGCAGGGGCAAGCTGAACTCGGGCCTTCAAACTTGCTTTGACACATAACTTCAGGAGGGGGGAGGGGGGGGGTGTCAGGTATGCACACGAAAAGCTGTGCATGTGATGTGCACGCGCGTTCACGACGGGGCCTTATCTTGTCCTGTTCGCTGTTTGTTCCCTTATTAGACAGACATGTGTGAAAAATGTTTGGCTAATAAAAGGGGTGATCTCGGTGAGGGTGTGTGTGTGCGTGTGTGTGTGTGTGTGTGTGTGTGTGTAGGTATGCACACGAAAAGCTGTGCATGTGATGTGCACGCGCGTTCACGACGGGGCCTTCTCTTGTCCTGTTCGCTGTTTGTTCCCTTATTAGACAGACATGTGTGAAAAATGTTTGGCTAATAAAAGGGGTGATCTCGGTGAGGGTGTGTGTGTGCGTGTGTGTGTGTGTGTGTGTGTGTGTGTGTGTGTGTGCAGGCACAGGTGTCGCAGGCCTCGCGTGTGCAAGTTGAGAAGATTATTTGTGGAAAGCTCAGAGTCAGGTGCAACTGTACTCTAGGATTTTTTCATTTTTAAATAGCAGCCATGTCACTAGTGTGGATTGCAAATAATGGTCAGAATGTATGAGGAGAGTGTGTGTGTGCGTATGTGTGTGTGTGGGGGGGGGGGGGCGCAGCAGCAATCAAACCACGTGCTCAGTGATTCTGTGGGATGAGATTAGTAATGTCCAAATTGAAAATAAATAACACGTCATCTCCTATATGTGTGTGCCAGGGCTCCCAGTACGAGCTGAAGGACAGTCCCGGCGTGCACCCGGGCAGCTTCGCGGCCCACACCTCCCCTGCCTTCTACCCGTACGGCCAGTTCCAGTACGGGGACCCGGCCAGGCCCAAGAACGCCACCCGGGAGAGCACCAGCACCCTGAAGGCCTGGCTCAACGAGCACCGGAAGAACCCGTACCCGACCAAGGGCGAGAAGATCATGCTGGCCATCATCACCAAGATGACCCTGACGCAGGTGTCCACCTGGTTCGCCAACGCGCGCCGGCGGCTGAAGAAGGAGAACAAGGTGACGTGGGGCCGGAGCAAGGAGGACGAGGAGGACGGCAACCTGTTCGGCAGCGGCGACGAGGCGGAGAAGAACGAAGACGAGGAGGAGATCGACCTGGAGAGCATCGACATCGACAAGATCGACGACAACGACGGGGAGC
>JAFBJT010111173.1:62152-74272 GCA_016785325.1 Chascanopsetta lugubris
CTGACTTTAGTCAATTTCCCTCAATGCTTGGACATGTGCTTTGGCAATAATGATTATAATATTGCTATGGAGGAGGAGGGGGGAAAAAGAGGCAGGTGTGTAAAATTCATATTCCCTTCCTGCCTTCCCTCCCTCCCTCCCTCCCTCCCTCCCTGTGAGCTCCATTTGCACATGACATCCCCTCATGAGCTGGCTTTTGGGGGGCTAAAATTAAATAACCTCTCAGTGTCCCATTTATTCCTTTTGTACTGGAACAGCGTGGGGTTGCACAGCGCAGGGGCGTTAGCTGCGGGCCATAATATTGTGTTTCCCGTAATATATACAAAATTATTCATTTAGTAAGTGGATGTACAGTGGGATTGTCTAATGGGTAATGAGCGGGAGTTTGGAGCTGATAATTAGGCCTGTCACTTCCAGCCATTTCTTCTCCCTCTCTCTCTCTCTCTCTCTCTCTCCCTCTCCCCCTGCCTGCCCTAGGCCACGAAGCGAGGGGAGGGAGAGGACGTAAAGACCATGAAATGTAAAAAAAAATAAGGACAAAGAAAAGAAAGAAAAGCAGATAAATGAATTAAATGTAAATACAGAGCTAAATAATAATGCACCCTGGGATTACAGAGGTAAATACATGATATTATCTGACTTTTAAAACACCATCGCCACTCTTACATGCAGCAGACAGTGCTTATTATAATTGCCCTATAATGGCAACAGTGATAATATGAGTACAATTAAAAATACTCGTGCATTATAAAACCACACACTTGTACCCATTACTAGAATACATTAGGTTTAATTGAGTGTTTTTAGAGTTAAAAATAAATCATCGCAACTTTTTTTCCCAGTAAACCTCCGAGAGGCTCCACCGGCTATTTTCACGCGAGGACGACGGCGACTGCTGCAGGAGCCCACTTGGGAGATATGTAAATCGCAGCTCATGCAAAGACAATAAGTTGTTGACCCTAAAACAATTTAGCATTCTGTCACAGGCGGCAGCCCCCCCCCCCCCCCCCCCCCCACCCCCCCCCCCCCTCCGCCTCCCCCCCCCCATAACACCACAGCCTTTTGTTGGCCAGCAAGTACCATCTCCCCCCGTGCAACCGAGACGTGTCACACTGTGGCAATCCATTCATTTTAATGGTGAATTGTGCATGGTGACAGTTTGTGCAGTTTGTGTGTGTGTGGGAGAAAGGGGTGGTGTGTGTGTGTGTGTGTGTGTGTGTGTGTGTGTGTGTGTGTGTGTGTGACTGCACACAGAGGAAAGTTTATCACTGTCTTGTCTCTCTCTGGCAGGAGCGGGCTTTTCTCTTAGGCCCGACCCCTTGTAGACGTCCTCGCCTCTTCCTACATCCCCTCGCCCTCCTCTTCCTCCAGCCCCCTGCTTCCTTTCAACTCCTCTGTTTGTCTTTTCTCACACGATGCCCACCCATATATGCCACCCCCCCTCCCCCACCTCCCCCCCACCCACCCACCAAACCTTCTAATCCATTTATCTAGCTTCACGAGAGCAGCATTGGTCCGACGCTGACACAAAAGCTGTCCTGGGCCCCGACCCTGGTCCGGGGGCGGAGGATGGAGGTGGGGGTGGTGGTGGTGGTGGTGGTGGTGGGGGGGTGGTGGTGGTGGTGGTGGGGGGGGGGAGGGGGGGGGGGACACAAAAACAAAACAAGTCAATGCATGGAACCCAGGAGCATCAGCCGCCGCAGGCCCCTCCGTCTAACCCTGCGCGCAGCAGACTGCTTCGCCCCCTCGTTGCAGCCACACAATCGCAGGGGAAGGGGAGAGACGCCTCGCTCGTCGGACTTCTTCATTCCAGCAGTTGAGGGGCTGCCAGCGAGACGTGATTCCCGCCAGGGGAAACGGAGCGCGAGGCTCTCGGCGCGGCCACACTCGAGCGCAGATAGCGAGCGGGAGCCGGAGCCACTCGCCTGACAACCGGCCGGCTGAGCGACTCCACGCGGGTTCGGCAGCAAACTCTCGACAACCTGTGCGGACCCCATGCCGACGCGGAAAGCCCGGCCCGCCGAACAGACAGCACTGGAAATAAACACGCGTGTTTCCCGGTTTTCGTTCATTTGGCCACTCGAGGCGACGCCCCGCACGTTTGGATCGGGGCGAGAGAGAGAAGGAGAGGGATGAGATAACAAAGCGGGGCGGGGGAAACTTTTCCCTCCCGTCTCAGTTTGAACATTCTTTCTGACTCGGGAGAGAGCGACACACAGACGGGCCTCCTCAACTCTGTGCGCTCCCGAGGACAATATGCTTATTTGGATGCGAGTCGGCCGCGCGGTGCCAAATATGGGGGCGCTAATTAGCTGGCCTAATGTCGAGATATTATCCTCAAATGTGCCGCACCCTAGTTGAAATGGTCTATTTTAAGAGACCTCGGCTGAACATGGAGGTTCATTATTATCGTCTTGTTTGCTACATGTTTGTTGATCAAAGTTATTTCCACGTGTCTGTTGTTGCTTAAGGTGCATTGACAGGGTCCAACACACACACACACACACACACACACACACACACACACACACGCGCACCACTCACACACACACCACTCACACTCACTCTTGTTCTCGAGTTCTGCTTCTGTTCCATTAATGACTTCACAAACCAATTAAAGCTGGTCTGTCATGAGTTTTCCTGAAGTATCCGAACAGAGCAGCTCCACCAGAACACAACTATATTTAGGGGAGAATGCTTTGTGACCCACCCCCCGCCTTACACACACACACACACACACACACACACACACACACACACACACACACACACAAGCACCACAATACTCGCCCATTCACTCCGCTGGAGGATTTGAAATATTTCGCCTTAATTATCCTTCAGTATGGATCATGTTCTTCTAGTAATGATGGGGGTATTTATAGTCACTCATTCTTCCCCCTGTAATTATACACTCCTCAAAATTGGGGTTTTTACATTTGGCATGTACTTGAGAAACCTAAATCAGACAGACAGCGCCGGTGCCGAGATCTCTTTGAAGTGAATCCCCCTCCCCGAACACAGTTTGGCGAAAAAGTTTTTATTTCTCTCAATTGCACTTCTCTTCGTTAGCGGCGAGTTAGTTTCCCATGCTGCGATGGGTGAACAATGCTTCCTCAGTATCTGGGGTTCCATTTTTTTTTTTTTACAAACATTGCAGTGGTGCACTTATGTGCCACATATAGACGAATAAATGCACAATAGTAACATGCCATGTCTAACTGACTGAATGAAGAGGAAAGGACAATGATGAGTTTACCAGTGTTTACATTTCACGGCTGTGCCAAACCATTCCAAAGCACAGGTAACACAGAAGGTTAGCTGACACTTATTTAAAGACTGTGTGTGTGTGTGTGTGTGTGTTCAGTCATCGGATGCAGGTTGACACAGAGAAGCCAAGGGCCTGGTGCCCCCTTTTTCTCCCTGCACAAATATTTCCACAGCGACAGATAATAAAGTCTGATTTTCCTGTCTGCTTTTCTGATGTGATGCCATTGTGGTTTGGGCTAATTCCAGGGGGCTGTACAAAGGGAAGCGCGGCCATCTGAAGTGTCACACTGCAGCTGTGGCTGAAGCACAGGAATTTCCATTTAGCAGAGGATGCTTCCTCACGTCTCCCCCTCGCTCTCGCTCCCTCTGAACTCCCGCAGCACATGTGCAGCGCAGAAGGTGATATCAAATGCAACTCACCATCCTCGTTCCTGCTAATGTGAAATCGCTTCTCCCCTCTCTCTCTCTCTCTCTCTCTCTTTCTCTCTCCCTTCCTGTCCTTGTTTTCACTGTAGCAGAAAGTGTCTGCTCACTGAGTGTGCATGTGTATTTACAATGGAATACAGAGACATACTGACGCACTGGACTCACACACCATGTGTGTGGATTTGTACAGGTTTACCTCCATGTGTCTTTTATAATATAGCATGTGCATAGAGAGTCAAAATACCCTACATTTTTTAAAATGAAATTAATTTATGATAACTGCCAAGGTATTGTAGAAATGTAACATATGTTTATATAAAATCATCAGATGATAATTATTGATTGTATACTAATTACACAATTGAAAAAGATAACAATAACAACAACAATAGAAATAATAATAATAATGATAAGAAGAAGAATCACTGCACAATAATGATAATAGAATATGAATGACAGACAACTTATACAAAATAAAACAAATAAATATCATGACAGTGCTAATAATTGGATGAAAATCATGTCATGACGATAATTGTCGTATTATTTCACCACCATGAAGATTAAAGTTCTTCTGACAATTTGCATTTTACATTTAAAAAGGCACATCCATGACATTTTCTGCATTGTCCACAACTCAGTTGTATCTTAATTTTTATTTAGTTATGTCATGTAAGCTGTATTTTTACACTCCATTTTTAAACTATGCTGAAAAAGCTACTCAGTCGATGAGAATGGCACAGCATCTACTTGTTGTATCCATGTTATAATTTGCTTGAGGACAGATACACAATGACACACCACACTCAACAGTTCCAAAAGATGTTTGATCATTAGTCGGCACCTGATCGCGTAGACTATAGATCCAGAACTTCACAAATTGCAATCATCAATCAAGGTCTGGTTAGTGACAGCGACACCAGCTCTCGCAGCCAGTTATCAATAATTCCTACTGAAAGGAAACGTAAGAAGTATAACACCCTCCACCTCCCCTCTTGCCCAAAGCAGACAATTACAATGTCAAAAGCTGTCACCTGGAGTACAGCAGCCAGTACACCCAACGCTGGGTCACCTGCCAGCGCTGAAACAGAAGACGAGCAGAACAAGAACACAATGTGTTCAAACTATCACTTCACGCACACGCAAACCTGAACTCAGCGGGACAGGCCAGTCAACAGCCCCAGTACCCAGCACTGATACCTTTCCCCTCTGCCTGAACCGCTGGCTCTTTCTTCACGCCTGCCATTCCCCGGCACAGTAACCCATGTAATGTTAGCCAGGGACAGACACAGAGTGTCGGGGAGGTTCAACAGAAGCTGGATATGTCAAATATTAACTGCGGAGCTATCCACCATAACAGCCGCTGCTGTTAATGCATGTCATGTGGAATAATGTGGGAAAGGGGTGTTGTTGTTTTTTTATTTTATTCCGGTGGACACCTGCAAGGTTGTTTTTTGTGTTTTTTTTACACAAGCATTCATTGTGTCATTCAATGACAATATTTATCAACATCAAGACATGATGAAAAGTGTGGAGGATTATGTGACTTCTGATGGTGAAGTTGCATATTGCAGGTGACATCACCCATGTGTGGGGGGACGCATGTAGGAAAAGCTCGAGGATTGAGTTAACATTCAAACTCAAAAGGTGTTTAGTCTAGGTTACAGAGAAAACATGGTGGAGCAACATGGCGGCCTCTGTGGAAAGGAGCTGCTCCTGAAGTGAATATAAAGGACTGACTCTTGGATAATGAAAACCACAATCTGTGCTTTGGGATGGTCATATAAAAACATATTTTCTGGGAATGGGAACGAATATAAGTCTACCTGAACATGACACACTACAACTTTAAAGGTGCAGTGCAAAAACAATGGCGGCTTCGTAAGAGAGGACCCGCTATTCATGTAAAACATTAATGGGCTCATTTTTTAAAATTTAAAACCTAAATCCTTAAAAAATGTCCATATGCGATTGCTTTGTAATATGTTTAGAAGTAACAAAAGTGACCGAAATCCTACACACTGCACCTTAATGCAGCAATTTAAATCCGTTTTTTTTTTCAAGATTTTGTTTATTTAAGACATAATATAATACAACATTATGATACAATACAATCAATATGATAATGTTTATCATGATTTTATTGGACACACGAGGTAAAACTAAATTTACAGGGAAAGAACAGACTATGTGTTGTTGTTGAATGTTTAGATAAAGAGGATACAGTATGTTATAATATGATGCAATATAATAAGTGAGTGAGTGGTGTACCTTCATTGATCACCTATGCAGCAAAAATTGACAAATGACACAGCAGCTTAGTGGAGCAGTGCAAGGGGAGAATGTAATGAAGAAAATGCAAATAAGAAGTAGGTACAATACTCGGCTGGTTTCTGAATGTGCAATATAAAGACACAACCTGTGTAATCGTGCAATTTGTCAGAATCCCTTTGTATACTTAAAAAAAAAAGGAGATCTTTGGCAGTTTTTCTAAACCCTGTGAACAGATTCATCCATCTTGATATAAAAGCAACTTCTGAAGCAGAAAATGTTCAGTATGGCCACAAGAGAAGCAGTGACAGTTCAGATAAGGTAGCACGGATAACAAAACGGCCTTTGATGGAGAGCGACGTTATTACACGACTGAAGATAGAACAAAAAATGCTGGTCGGCTGCCAACAAAAATATCCATCTACAGAGTCTTAAGATGGCGCACGTGTCCGACAGACTTTAGATGTTCGCATTTGTTTGATGGGGTTTTATTCAATCACATAATGTCTTTTAACTGCTCGGCTAATGCATCCAGAGAAGGAGCCTGACCTCAGAATGCGGTGCAGTGTCTTATTCTGTTGTTGTAGCTGTGATACCAGCTGTCTGAGCCAGCGACATGCCCTGCACATTATCCTTATCATCCACCGCGTGCACTGTTTTTCTTTACCGGGGAAAAAAAAACACACAAAAAAAACAATAAGAGCTCATTCTGCTGACTTAGCAAACATCCTGACATCAGCACACACTCTAACAGCAGCGATGGAGGAGGAAGACGAAGAAGAAGAAGAAGAAGAAGAAGGTCTGGATAGGGCATACAATATGTATGAGCCCCGTGATTGAGACCATGTGAATCATACGAACAAAGCATTTTTTCATGGCAAATCATGTTCACATCAAAGTTTAAAAATACACATCCACATCTTGAGGAAATGCCATCACGTTCACTCTGTGATCTGTGTGGGCACATCTGTGGCCAATACTGTGGAAGCATGTGGTCAGCTCGCTTTCCACGGCTTTATCTGTGCCTCAGTCAGCAAGGAACAATGGCAAGTGGACCCAGGGATGGCAGGGCACAAGCGCCTGCACACGCACAGGAGCATAGGGTCATTTGGGTGCACAACACACACACACACACACACACACACACACACATGCAGACACGCTGGACACTATCACAAATCCACACAGATGCAAACAGGACCATGCACACAAACTGACACGGCTTGCACAAACAAATACTAGCATGCTAATCAGTTAGCCCACGGTCCATATCCCTCGCAGACTCAACAGTATTAAACACTGGGCTCATTCATGCATCATGAAATCGAGGCTTTGGCTTTGGCGCTATAAAGCATAAACAAAACAAAAGCTGTGTCAAATACAGTAGAATAGATATGAATGAACAAGTTGAACTGAGTTCATTTCAAACCCATCTGTTTGCAATACTGTCTCTTGACCTCAATGGTTATTTCTCTTTGTCATGTTCAGACCTTCTTAAGCATACTTACAATTTACACTTGAATGTGACTCGAATACTGAGTGCACAGGTTCGCACATGCACACATGGCGCAGAGTGAGGTTTGGGGTTCTGGTTCGGGGGTTTAACTCAACCCGAGAATGGACAAATGAATCATGGGCTTTCTCTCTGCTGTCATTGTTGGGATGATACGAGTCAAGGCTTGTTCCGTATCTAACTTCACAACTAGATGACAGTAAATCTTTGACCGATGTCACTTTCGAATTATGCCGCTACTTTTCAAACTCGATACATATCCGAAGACAAAGCGAGGAGCTCTGCAGCCACTGTTGAGATGAGACAGTATTCACATTATGCAAGTGCTCTGCCAGCATTTCTGACATTGGAGTTTGACCCACATGCCGTTCGTCTCTGCAGTTTAAGCAAGGACACAGACGAGGACGTGCTCATGTTGACATGTTGAACGAGACGCACAAAACATATACGGAGAGACAGAGACACACGGACATATCGGGCGTTTTCAATGTAGACGTTCGACCTGCTCTGCACATGAGAGCAACGGTAACCAAACGTTCGCACTTCCAAATTGCTTTTCATCCGTATGAGCTGCGACGTCCATACAATCCCCCCGTCTTTAAAATTTCATGACCCCGTTGATCGACGCACAGCTTGCGTGTCCTTGCATCCAAGCAATTTGCAGCGTGAGCCGCTGGGCCTGTGAGCGGGGGGAAAAGGGGCTGTATACGCTGCCTGGCCTTTTAACTAAGATTAGTACAGTTCTGATGCACTGCAGCCTTTAAAATATGTATCAAAGCTGTTCAAATGCCAGCGGTTGGTATGTGGCATGCAGGCAGGAGTGGCAGTGGCTTGGACCATTGGAGTTATCCCAACTTCCAAGTCCTCAGCAGGCTGCGCCCCCCCTGCCTGTTGTTGGCTTGCTCGCCGTTGCAATCACTGGTTCTTCACAGGAAGAGGAGAGAGAGAGAGAGGGGGGGGCAGTCAAGAAGAGAGATGGAGGGATAGAGGGAAAGAGGGGGGGATGAAGGCAGGAAGCACAGTGGCTCTATCTTGTCCAAGAGCAGGGTCTGCCCCTTGATTGCCCTGGTCTCCTTGCTCGTCCCCCCACCCTCTTGCTCTCTCTCTCTCTCTCTCTCTCTCTCTCCCCCCGTCCTCTCTCTCTCTCTCCCTCCGTCTCATCTCCCACTCCCTCTCTTTCCTTGGGAAAGCACTTGCTGAGAAAATCTTTATGAACTCCCGGGCCCTTTCGGCGATGCTGGGGCTGCTTAAAAAACCTGCCAGTTTAACAGCTGTGTGTACGGGCTCGGCCCCGGATAAAGCACTTGGAAGTGGCGGGGCTTACACCATAGGGTGAGTCTTTATGAGGGGCCCTCCTGTGTGGCGGCCGCTGCTGTGGCTGTTAATTGGCACGCTCTGAAGAGCCGTATATCTGCCCTTCGTAATCCAGACACAGGCCGAGGCAGCGGGGAAAACCAAACGTTTATCCAACACTCAGGCCCCAAGTTCAGCCCCGGCTCTCTGCGCTTCAACACTTATTTGTATAGTGTATAGAAACATAGGCTTGACCGAAAGCGACCCCTCTCCAAAAACAGAAAAAATAAATATATATATATATATTTATATGTGTCACGCCTACCCCACAAAACCTTTGAGTGACTCTAAACATGCACTCACATTTTACCCAGGCATTACATAAATGATAATGCCTCCAACCACATGGCTGCAAACAATTACACACACACACACACACACACACACACACACACACACACACATCCAGTACATTATACAGAGCCCCACAGGAACCCCCGGCCTTCTGTTAAGCAGCTTCGCCCTGGTGCACCATGGGAGGAAAATAAACACACTTGGTCCAGCTAAAAAACCCCAGGATGCCATTTCCTCCTCAGCTGTGTTTTCTTTTGCGTGTGTGTGTGTGTGTGTGTGTGTGTGTGTGTGTGTGTGTGTGTATGTGTGTTACCTGGTACTAGCTTTGTTTGCTAAGTCCTGCGCTGAGATCAAATAGACCTTATGTCACAATAATTAGCTTTTTTTTTTCTCTGTAGATAAAATTCATCAGAGGGATTTAACATGCAGCATGAAACCTTCATGTCTGGACAACTTTGATAATGAATGACTCGAATTAATCATTGACTCTATGTCATACATACATTTACTTTGATACAGTATTCTATTATGACAATCTAACATTACCTGTAAAACTTCCTATTGCCCAAAGAAAATGTTTTCTTTTGTTATGTTGTGTGACATATACTTTTAAAAGCACATAATGTAATCTGTGCCCAGTAACCAAATTTGATGCTTGTGGTATTTGTCATGGCAATAAACAATGTATCACAGTAGCCAATGAGCAATGTACTTTAATTTCACCATCATGACCCATTATGAAACGATATTACCATTCTCTAGATCCTAAATAGTTCTGCGCCAAATAACACAAACTTATTAATATTGGTTCCCTTCATCTTTCCATCAAGATCTATTAATTATTCTCAAATTAATCCATAAAAATGCAGAAATGTTTTCAGTCAAACATCTGTTTAAGTTGAAGAAAAAGAGGAAAAGAAAAAAAATACAGTAACAGCAGTATTGCAGTATCTGTGATGGTCACGTGGTACCATGTGGTTATTTCACTAGTTGTCATTAGTGTTTTTCACATGATGCGGCTGACAAACTAACAAACAAACAAATACTGATGAAATCCGAACCTGACTTTGTCAGGGTTGTCCCACACTTCACCTCGTTGTGTCAGAAATAGGCAACAAAACAGATAAATCTCTACCAGAGGCGGAACAGTAAACTTTGGGGCAACATTTAAACGACAGAAATAATTTTGGTCAACTGGAACCCAACGTTTTTGTTCTGGTTGAATAAAAAAAGACTTTTTGCTAAAAAAGATAACTTAGCGTAAAAACATCTTTGCATGAGCTGAGACTGAATGCCAGTTCTGTGAAGTTGGAAACAGATGCGGATGCCGCCCCATTAACCAAACCACAGCACCCTCACTTTCCAATGCATTCTTTCATTGTCATAGTGCTTCAACTTCTGTGTCCGTCATTTCATTTCACTGCTTGTCCCGTTTCCCTGCATTCATGTGCATAAACTCACATAAATCTCACTATGTCCTGGGGACCGGGCAGAGCCCGTTTTATAGGTTTCCAGGAAACTGTTGCCCTCCCTCCTCTTTGTGCTTATAGTGATGATGTTTCTTCACATGAGTTAGCGTTGGTTATTCTTCTTACCCAAAATGTGAAGCATATCGGTGTAGAAAGAACATCTTAACCCTCAGGTGTCATTTTAGTCTCCAACCCTAATCTAATCTAATCTAATCATTTATAGTTCTCAGCGGGAGTCAATGTGACATTGTTGTCCGATAGTGGCTTAAGAGGGTAGTACATTTTAATAACTATAAATGCCATAAAGTCAATGTTTTGGGTAAACTTTCATATACCCATAACTGATCTCAAACCAAACCCACAGACACTTTCCATATACTGTATTTTTCCAAAACGACTGTGAGAGCAAGTAATCAAACTGGCATTTAAAGGATTAAAATCTCCAAAATTATTGAATCTTAGGTAGTTTTGAACAGAACTGAAGTTGTTTAAGACAAGTATGGAAAAAAAGTAGAAAAAAAAAATCTGTCATGTTTTTTGGAAGTGGACATTTTTGTCCTTAATGACTCAAAAGGATAGTAAATATGTTTCACCGTGTTCGGGTGGTCTATTAATTATTATTATTATAATTTTTTTTTTCAAAAATGTGCCATGAGAGAGAGCCTATTACAAAACAATCTGCCATTGGTACAGACACAGTCAAAATGATAGCCAGACAAAGAGGTGAAATTTGCTCATTTGGATAAAAATGTCCATCGTGACGTATGAGGGTTGATACTTCTGGACTCGTGAATTCCTTCTGGCTTTGAAATGGGAAGATCAGGACAAGAGTTGGCCCTGAATAAAAGCAGAGGGGGACCAGCCCAAAAGAAAAGACATCAGCCCTGTTGCTGTTCTTCCCTTCTCTAAATATAATACGGCAGCAGATCGGCGGGGCCATTTGGAAGCGGCTGAAGACAGTGATGTGAGAGGACAGAAGACGAGCCACGAAACCTTCTCATGAACCTGTGCACTCAGCAGATTTTGCTCATATGACAAATTGATTTACTCCAGCTACATCCGTTTCCAGCCAGTGCTGCACATGATGCACACATGAAAAGCCCCCACTGAAACTCAGCCATCGGCACATACCAGCGGATGACATGTACGACGAGAGACAACTGATTCGATGAGTGGCTGCGCGCAAGCGGAGAGGAGCGGGGAGGCGAACGTCGGACATAGCAACAAAAGCCAATGTTGGCGAATATGAGAAAAAAAATTAAAAAATAAAAAGGCAGGGATTAAACAACCCGGGGACGATGAAGTAGGGAGGGAGAGAAGACGTGTGATACTGGGAGAGGACAGGAGGGGACGGAACAACAGGAGCCTCAGTGAGGATGAGCAGCCCATGAGGCTGCCAGATGAGCTCCAGCTTAACCACAATCCGCAAAACGGAGACAAACATTCACCAGTGTCTCCTGTATGCTTTCCACGGACGCCCCTAAATGATAGTAAACATTAGTCCTTGAGAAGAAGGAGGAGGTGTCG
>JAFBJT010111173.1:74299-88222 GCA_016785325.1 Chascanopsetta lugubris
GGGGGCGGGGGGGGGGGGTAGGAGGGGGGGTGGGCGGGGTGGCTCCCTGGGGCCACTTCTGTGCGCTAGATGTCTCTACCTCAGCAGTGGTGGCAGATAATCACCAACAGATAATGTTTGGTTAGCGCGGACATTTCTGAGGGAACCACGTCACTGCCGATGGAGGAGGAGGTGACTCCACCCATCCCTCAATTATCGTGGAGGACAACAGGAATACAGCTCTTCACTGGCGAATATTATTTGTACACGATTCTTACTCGACATTGAAAGGTACAATGTGTGAGATTTGGTGACCTCTAGAGGTGAGGTAGCATGTTGTATCCATCCCCTTCTGAACATGCAGGGGGACCAATGGTAAACCTCAGCTGTCATTAGAACTCAAAAGATGTTAAGTACGTCCACTTTGGGCTATTGTAAAAAAAAATATAAAAAAAACATGGCTGCCCCCATATGGAGGACCCGCTCTGAAAGGGCTCATTTAAGGATAATGTAAAAAGCAAGTCGAACATTGAGAAGGTCACACATTCAGATAATTATTATTATATCAGTATATTTTTATATATTTTAATCTATGGATAGAAGCTACAAAACATAACAGATATCTTACACTCTGCACCTTTCATGAAAAAAGAAACGTATCATTAGCAAATTTTAATTGCTCACATAAAATTAATTGGAATGGAATAACAACGTGGAATTCAAGAGCATTGAGGGACCTGTCCACATCTGCCATTTCGAGCCGAGTTAATCCTGGACTCCCAGGCTGTGCCATTGGTGTTTATATCTTTTATGTTATTGTGGCCTGAGGTGAGCTGTCTGAAGGAGCCCACATTGCCGGGAAATCGGCTAATTATTTACTACATTTGACACCAAACAAATCCAACCTCTCTGGAGTTTATGTTAAACAGGCCGCGGCTCTCTGGCGTTGCTCACAGATGAAACATTGCATATGTCGCACAGAGTGCGTCTCTCTTTGTGCCTCCTTCTCATCCCAGGAGGACGACTTTACTTTGTTTGAAGTCTCATTTATTTTACCTACGTTTCAGCTTCAGAAGTGATTAGACTGCGCACACACACACACACACACACACACACACACACACACACACACACACACACACCAGCGGTAAAACGTTGGTTTTACATGGACATCCGAAAGCAAGCTCCTCCTCGCCCGAGTCATTAAAGACATAGCACTTCTTGACATTATTACCATTTCCGAGCGTCCCCAGAGGAGTACACGCAGGAAGAGAATGTAAACAAACCGGACATCTGAAAGGAGACATTTAATTCCAGATTCTCACATCCTCTCTTCACCGAGGCTGCTTGAAAATGGAAACCCTGAGTTTGTTTACATTTGTGTCCCCAGTGTTTCGGCAGCATTTGACCTTTAAGTGTTAATTGGTGAAGTGGCGGAATGACCACAGCTGCTGGGGACATTTAAAAACTGCCGAAAAAGTAAATAAAACATGTAACATACACTGTAGCTAATCTCAATTTAGAGATACAATTGCGCCACACACACTGCTCTGGCAGCCAGTCCACCTCACACTGATCGAAATCCTCTCACTGTAGACAAGGACTAATACTAGAACCTCCAAAAAAACATCTAATTAGATTACACCATTTACGTGTGACGCTGAGCAGACCCTCTCCTGTGTTATTCTTCTTTCCATTTATGTTATTTAACACTCTGATTTATTGTGCTTAGAGCGAACGCGCGGCAGAGAGATCGAGTTGAACGCTAGAATTTGTCATGTATATTTAGAAAAATACAGGCATTTGTTATTAGGTCGCGTTCAGCCACCTTGGGGGGGGGGGAGAGAAAAATTCATATCATAAAGTCTTCCAGAACGTCAAGGTCTCCAGATTCAGAGCGTCTGGAGCGGCGGCCTGTCTAAACAATGAGAACATTGTTATTTTGGTGAAACCTGTTGACACAAGTCAGCGAGGAGCGTATTATATGCCAGACAGCTGTTTCGACGGGAACTCGAGGGGGATGGGAGTTGGAGTGAGGTGGGTCGGAGACGAGAAAGAATATAAAAAGAAATTCATTTGCAAACCTCAATGAAGTGTGATTACATTATCAAGCGTCTCGGGTTGTAAACTGTCAACGAACAATTACCGCCGAGCAATTTGCTGGCGGACTACCGTCGGATCCAGTCAGCTGGAGTGTCGATGCCGACTCCGTCATGTGATATAAACAGAAGAATTACCATTATTAGTCGATGTGATCGGGTTTCATGGTTTGACCTATAAACACGCACGGAGGGGAGCAGTTTAACAAGTTTCTCCCGGAGAGGAAGGTTCCCATGTGGGGCCGTGAGGCTCATTAACCACCGCAGGGTAACAGATACAATGTATATACTATGTGTGAGGCCATCTGGTGTATTTGTACTTTTTAAATGGTTGTGATTTTACAGTACGTCTGGCTAAACAAAGCCAGGGTAGTGAGAGGGGAAGAAGAGCGGGGGGGGGGGGGGGGGGGGTGGNNGGGGGGGGGGGGGGGGGGGGGGGGGTGGTGGTGTGGACACTCTGCCGCACTTGCAGGCCGACACTTGCTTTGTTTGCCCGTGAAGACACGGAATGAGCGGAGAAAAGGGAGAAGAAAGGAAAGGGAGAAAGATGGGAGAAGTGGAACAAGCAAGAAACGCAGAGAGCATTGGTTCCTCTTGGCAGAGTGGCAGTCGGACAGACCTGCTTTAGGGCCGTGCTTCTCAACGGGTGTGGTTTCGGGACCCGCCATCCCCCCCTTCATCACGAGCCATGAAAAGCAGTTTGAGGCTGAGATAGCACAGAAAAACCACCAGCAGGTGGCGATGCAAGAGAGCGAAATGTTCCCTTTTTACACTGAATTAGCAGCATTTTAACTAAAAAACAAAAAGTGACGGTAATACAATACGTGTCCTCTTTTGTCCTCAATATGAGAAAATCAGTGTGTATTAGCATATCAAGGCACCATCGCCACCTACTGTGAATAGATGGCACTCAGATGATGCATAAAACATCCTCTTCAAAATAAAAGCGGAGGATTTTGTTTTTTTTTTCTGTCACTTATTTCACAGTCAAAGGCCCGTGACCGCCTGAAAACTGGTCTGCGACCCACTATTGGGTCGCAACCCACCAGTTGAGAACCACTGCTTCAGGGGTTCGCATTGGTGGCATTTTGGTGGAGGATCAGCATTCATCTGCCACACACCGGGCTCTGTGGCCAATCCACGCTGGAGGCCCAAGGAGAGAGAGGGAGTTTGTGCCGCTGAAAGCTCAGGACAACACAGCTCCGACAGCATCCCTTGCTTGCCCACTCACTCACTCTCTCTCTCTCTCTCTGTGTCACACACACACACACACACACACACACACACACACACATATACGCACACAAACACACACACACACAGCCAGAGAAAAGACAGGCTGGTTTCCCACAGGGCAGGGCTGAAAGCTACACCATGTTCAGCTGGTACAACATGATGAAAGTGAACTGGAACACATTGTGCTGGACTGCCACCGAAGGGACATCGCCTCCGCGCTGATCTTTTTTGAGCATGAAGTAGTCGTTTTTTCATTTTTTCCAAACTCTTGTAAAAGCCCCGTAATGTCAAGTGGAGTTGTTGGAAATCCTGATACCATGTAGCCATCAATCGATTTGGTGACTTAAAGTTGTGGAGCGGCCCTCGGACACTGAGGGATTTCTGTAAGTCTGCTGTAAGCAAGTGTCAGTGAAGCCAAACCTGCTTATACAAATCCAGTTTGCTGCAGCGCAACTTCCGCCTGCCATGATGTAATGCTGCCCAGTAAGAAATCCTTTAGTTATTGACCGTACTTACCATCATTACTACACTATACTTTTAGAAGTGTATTTTGCTTTTGTGATTTTTCATTTTGAGAAAAAAGTGTCAATCATCATTATCCCTTGTGTAAGACTTCGGTCGTCACTTCTAAAAATATTACAAAGCAATTACATACTGACATTTTCAGGAATTTGTAATCACCTAAGTGTTTCATTTTTTTTTTCTCCATGACCCTGAATGAGCCCATTAATGTATATTTACATGAGAAGCGAGTCCTCTCTATGGGAGCCGCCATGTTTTTACGGTAGCCAAGAGTGGACATACGTTTTGAGTTTTAATGACAACTGAAGTCTACCATAGGTTCTTGCAGGGTGAGGGTGAGGTGATGGATACAACATGCAACGTTCACCTCTAGATGTCCCCAAATTGTTCACAGTGCACCCTTTAAGTGTAAAAGAACATTTGTTTTCGGATGTCGTGCACCTCCCTCGGGCCACACGGTGTCGGCCATGTTTAAGCGGCAGCGTTTGCATGTTATAGGGTCAAAGGCGACCTCTTGACACAGGGAGTTTATACATGCTAATGAGGGCTGCACTCTAACCTCCTCCCTATAAGTGCACATGGCGTGCTGCTTGTGTTTACGTGGGATCGGCGTGTCCATCATTGAACGGAGCCATGGAAGATAGATTCAGTCCAAGAGCCAGAAACTAGACAAAACATAAAAAGACAGAAAGGACACAAAGAAAGGAGGAATACAGAGAAGATCTACACACAACTTTGGTCATTTATCTGAAAACTTTGAAATAAAGTCGAGGCCGTGCCTCCTTAAATCAAAGGTCAGTGACTCATCTCCCATAATTCCAGTATCTTATCTTGAAATTTGAAATAATTGCAGGGCTGTACCTCATTAAATCAGAGGATATAGCCTCAACTTCCATAATTCTGTCATGAGCGTATAAATAACAATGTTTTGAGGTTTTTTTTAAATTTAGACTGATGACAACATTTGGATGGAGGCATTAAAACTCACATATTCACAAGGTTGAATGCTTATAACTTTTTGAGCACATACACAAACCAAGAGAGAGAGAGAGAGAGAGAGAGAAAGAGAGAGAGAGAGAATACTTTGAAAAAGTTGCAGCTTTGAAAACTCACTTTTCTCAGCCCAACTTCTTATACATATTTGCAAAAGAAATCAAAGCCTCTTTGTGGGGCTGGCCCTAATCCTTTCTCTGGCACATAAAGGATGTACCTTTAAACTGCCTTTCTCTCCTCTGACAACCATGCAAATTGGTGAGAGGTAGGATGCCATCTCATTGACATTGTTTGTTAGAATAACACAGCGCAGGGGAAAGGTCCCGTCTCCGGCATTCCACTGGAGCCCTCCCCTCTGTGAAGTCCCCTGATGAATTGTCACAAGCTTGTTACTTGCCATTAAGTTTGGAGCATTTCTTCCTTCTGTTGGCCAAGCTAATTCAATCTTTTTTCAGGGGGTGTGGGTAAGCTCATTGAATAACCCCCCGAGAGGTTTGGGGGGAGGGGGGGGGAGTAGTTTCTCCCCTTTTTAACCCTCTTCTTTTCTCCCTTATTTATTCAAATACAGCTGACTTGCTTATATTTTATTTGTTGTACTCGTTTCACCAGAACTTATTATTATTACATGAAAGGTGCATGTTTTGCCAAATACTATCAGTCGACCAAATAATACTGGGAGGTATTTAACAATGGCAAACTCAAATCTTGACAGCTGACAACAAAGAACAGACTTCTTTTCCTTCACGCGGTTCCTTTCCTGAATCCAAAAATACATCCGTGTCCACATCAAAACATAACTCAATCAAAGAAACACTTTATTTCATAAGTGATCAAATTATGCAGCACGTTCCTCTTCCAAGTCTGGAATAATAACCCGTAATTTCACCACTCCTCTGCGACACACTCATGAATAAGGGACAGGGAATATGGATGTTTACTCACAATGATCCACCCTAAAGGGCATCAATCAGAAGCCACATTGTAATAAGATCCAGAAGTGTGCTGCAGATCAGAGCAGGGCACTGCTAACAACCATATCCTTTTGATAGCAGTGTGACTAAGAGTTTAATTTGGGAGCGGCCATCACTTCAAAGAGAGATGCCGAGCATTTCCCTGCTTATTTGCACCCCCAATGGGGCCTATACATTATAGTATAACCATGCCCCGGTCCCTGCACTGGAGCACTAATGCCATCCTGATTGCCTAATTTCTCATGTCAGCAACTTCTTCTGCGAGGGGGAGAGAAGAGGACAATTAGGGGACAATTGAACATGATTGTGATGGGAATGTTCCATGCAGCAGCAGCAGCAGCAGCAGCAGCAGCAGCAGGCGGCCCCGCAAGCTGCCACACTACGCTGGTTTTGGTTAAGAAGAAGAAGAAGAAGAAGAAGAAGATGCACCCCCCCCCCCGTCCATGTTTTTCTCAAAGTTCATCCTCAGGACACATCAGGAAGTGAGTGTGATGGGCAGGCCGTAAGCAGTCGCAGAAGGAACACCACAGCTCCTCGCTAATTAAAAACATTTACACACTCCAGAGCCAATGGGCTGGAATCGCGGGTGGTTTGGTTTGTATGACGATCCGTGTGGTTTGGAGTATGTGCTTGTCACACCTTACTCTGAACTTGTTTATTTGCAGTTATAATCAGGGGGGTTGGATTTGAGAAATGGCTCATGATGGCTGCATATGTTTCCCCCGCACTTGCAAATTTCATTGTACATGTTTACCAACTCGTTCTCAAGTGTTTGGATTTGTAACAGAAATCAAACATGTATAACGTATCGTCACATTCACTTAAAAGTGAAACACAATCTTCTAGTTTTAAAGGTCCACTGTGCAACATGTAGGTGATTCTACACATTTCCATTGGCAGACGTGAAACGTGAAATACCTGATGATTTTTAAATCACACGTACTTAAGCCGCAGTTTTAATCGCCTTACAATACAGGGGTGTCAAACATAAGGCACGTGGGCCAAAACCGGCCCACCAGATCGTCCAATACTATACAATACTATGTATACTGGTAGAAATACCCCAAGACCAAGATTACTGGATACGCGGTCGAGGAAAAATTTAAAAATAAAAACAATTTCAAATGTGTCCACCGGGGGTCACACACAACACTGTGTACTTTTTGCATTAAAATAAATAGAACACTTTGGAGTTGTTTATGGGTTGTCATGCTATTTTTGTTACTGGTCCCGCCCACTTGAGATCAAATTGAGCTTTATATGGACTCTGAACTAAAATGAGTTTGACACCTCGGCCTTGGAATGATGCTTTACTTACACTATGAAGGCTGCCATGTTGTACCACTATATCTTTACAGTAGCCCAGAAAGGAGATACTCAACACATTTTTCATCATGTTCATAATTGAATGCAACTTGCGACATGCAACTTCACCACTTGATGTCTCAAAATCCTACATACTGCACCTTTAAAAAAATGTACTTGCAGAGATGGGGGAAAAATCTGAAATTGATATGACCACTGATTGGCAGGATATTACAACATAGACACTTGTTCAGATTCCCCTTCTTCCGAGACAAATTTGACCCACTGAGGTTACATGTAGCTAATGTGACTGCGGTCGAATGCCATGATTAGTTAAGTGCATGCATGTGGGAGAGGGTTCACATATATATACAATGTGGAGTGCAGAGGGACTGTCATGTGCTTTAAGGCTCAGAACATGTGGTGTTGTTAAAGATGAAAACACAGTTCAGACGGTGCAGCCGCTGCCAAAGAAACCTACTTGTATGAAGTTATAGATGGTTGGAGGAGAGGGGGGTGCACTGTGTGATGAATTGGAACATTTCTTAAAGCACAACATGCTTCATAGAAAGCTGCAGCGGGACGTATAGCTCTTTCATTCTTTTTCATTTCATCCTAAGTTTTAATATTTCCCATGAGTGAAAAAAACAACAAAAAAAAATACATTCATACGCCGAGGTCTCAGCTTTCACTGATACAGTGCATCCTCGGTGAACACTGAGATAAATGCTCCGTTCCCAATGCCAAAAAACACAACATCAAAGGACGCCTTTAAAGTCAACGTCTAATAATTCCCAGTTACAGCTCGACAGTGGCACTATCTGGTCCCGGGGCCATGTATGCATTATCTTGTGTTATTGGACTATTTGTCATAAGGGAGCTCGTCCCTCTGTTCAAACAAACCAGTCAGTGTTGCAGGTCCGGAGCAGGCGGGCCCAGAGCACGCTGGTTTATCTTACCTCTGCACAAATAAACCGTAATGCTGACTAATAACTGGTATGGAATGTGAGAGGAGCTTGGCTCTCAAACTCAGTGTGTTGTTAAGTGTAATGAACATTACATTCCCCGCCCCCTCCTTATATACAACGCCAGAGCGTGGTTTACTTTACTACACATGGCTGAGGCCTGTAGCTGAACGTTGACCCCCGGCTGAGACAAGAGCAATCATTTATGTATAAATAACAGAGGTGAATTGAATCAGGTTGAAGGTGATGAGTCGTGGGAACGTTTTTAACGTAGAAGTATATGGATATGAGATATTTTGGTTTTCCATGTGGGAAAATGTAAATAGTAAGCGATATACAAAATATGTATTTACAAATGTATGTTTAGATCTACATGTACCCTTGTATATCTGTTCATCTTTTGTATATCTATATGTATCTGTCTATCAGCCTATAGACCAAGTGTCTATAATATGTGGTATACAAATTTCCTTTGTGTACAAATAATACAGTTGACGGAAATTATGAAGAAAACAGAAAAGGTACTATTAGATTATACAAAAAACAAAAGAAAAACAAGACAAATTATGTACACAGAGATGTACACAGACATTTTGGGGGCCAAGGGCTCCAATAAAAAAGGAACCTTAGTGATACTTACTCAGAATTAAAAATACATGTTGTAAGGGATCCTATAATCCAACGTGTATCTATTCTAATCGCCTGATTAGGGACGTTTAACTCTGTGTTCTTCTGCTCTGACAGGTACTTGATTTCAGTGCATAAGAGACTTGCGTGATGTCACAAAGTTGCCATTTCAATATAATAGTTCAGCATTTCAGACATGTTTTTCTTTGAAAAAATTAATCAGGGACGATCCATACAAAAAAATGGACATCAATTTAGACAATGGAAAAAATAGAAGTCACGCAAACATTTGCCTCATACAAAGATTTGAACATAGAACCTGTGGTAAAATGACACTTTTGGATGTACTGCAGGAAGAATAAAGAACCATCCTCATCTGTCTTGTCAACGGTTGCCAGGCCGTACTATATTCATAATGAAAAACAAAATCAATTGAATGTAGATTTTTTTCTTAAATGATCACATATTGTGAATACCGTTCCCGTCAAACATGCAAAAGAAAAAGGGCATAACGTCTATAAATAAGCGGGCGTAAAGGTTCATGCCGCTCTGCGTTATGAGGGGAAGAATGGTGAAGTAACTCGGCCCGTCTGTCGTTAACAGCAGGAGACTTGGCGAGGCCACTCGGTGTCTCCGTGGGCCGTGGCTGTCAGGCTTCCCGGTGAGTCGACAGCTCCGAGTGATAAGACTAGATACTTTTTTTTTTTTTTTTTAAACTGGTGAAATATCGCTCGATCCTCTCTTAAAGAGGAAGTCTCCTTAAAATACCCTGACTGTCCTGAGTGCGCAATCATGACTGTCCGCCCGAGGAGCATAACAAAAAGTGCCTCGCTCCGCTCGCCGCCCCGCGTGAGGAGCGCCAGCCTCCACAGAGTTTGTCACTTTCTGTCCCGCTCATATCTGCCTCGATGCCCTCGGCGCGATAGATAAGAATAAGAATGAGCGTCGCTGTAAGATATCGGCCGGCAAGTTAAGCGATCGATACGCTGAATGAATGTTCTGGGAAGTTTCCTTACAAAGCGATAATGTCCGACATGCAGCTCCCCTCCATACATATTTATACAAATGAAGAGATGGTATGAAAAATGGCGGCAGGAGGAGGAGCTGACAGTGAGATCAAGGTTTTCAGAGGATCAAAAGCGTGTTGTGGTGAAGTATGAAGGACACGGGATAGGTTACAGTTGGAGAGAGAGAGAGAGAGAGCGAGAGAGAGAGAGAGAGAGCGCGTTTCCCATCCTTACAGCTCCAGCTAAAGAAACAGCCCAACTCCCCTGAGCCCGCCGCCTCTCACCCATCCCTCTGTGACCCATTTCCCCAGAGGTTTCAACCTGCCCGTCAAAGTTCTGCACCAAATATCGGGGGGAAAAAAGGAAAAGGCTTTCAGCGGTGGAGACGCCCGTTGCCTTGATCGACCGAGCTGCAGGTCTCGGGTTTTTGCTTGGAGCAGCAGAACTGAGGCGCACGTTCTGATGAGGACGAGTGGAGGTCAACACCTCGGCGAAAACAATGACAGATGAAGTAGCACGATAGAAATTCGCCGTGGCGTCCAGCCCCGGCTCCGACTGTCAGCAGCATCAGAGGGCATCAGGGGAGCCCTCCGCAAGAAAATGAGGGAGTGGTGGTGGTGGTGGGGGGGGGCGGGTTGGTGGACTAGCGGAGTTTGTAACAGTGTCTATTACGCCGCAGAAGAATTTGCCTGGGAGCTGGGCTTGACAGATTAGCCCAGTGCCCAGATGGGGCAGTGCATCGGTGAAACAAGAGCTACTTTTATGAGGTACGTAACACAAGCCCCGGGTAGCCACGGCCCGGCCCGGTAAGCGATCCCTTGATGAAAGTGAGGGCAGTGCTCCACCTTTCATGTTTCCATAGGTTTTATTTGGAGCACGCACAGACGGGGCTGCAGACAGAAATGACAGACAATTAAGATTGCACAAAGGCAAGGGAAATTCAGTATCGGGCTACATGACCCCTGCTTGCCGGCAGTATTTCAATGCATATGGCTGCCTTTTGTAATGAAATTCTTGGGCAAAACCACTGTGTGTGTGTGTGTGAGAGAGAGAGAGAGAGAGAGAGAGAGAGAGACAGAGAGAGACAGAGAGAGGGAGAAAGGACGGGCCTGAAGCTCAAGCGATGGGTAAAACATGGAGTTATATATACCTGGCAGATTCCACTTTCTAAACCCACCTTCATGCATCAAAGAGCCAAAGCAATAGACGGGTGTGGGGATTAATGTGGAAATAAACCTTAGGCTTTCTACATATCAAAGAGCAGATAAGCTTATGAAGTTTAATTCATATGTTTTATTCCGGCTGAAAAACGGCCATTTGCGATGATGGCTGGGCTGTCCCGGCGGAATGATAGCATGCCGATAACGATCCGGGCGCCAACACTTCAACTGAATCCATTTCTAAGGAGAAAGGAACAGGTTTGAGAAATATAAATTAACCTCACCTCGCTGAGAGGGAGGGAAAGGGGGGCAGAAGGGGGGGGGGCGGTCCTCGCCAGAATGTCCACCGACAGGGATTTCTTCATCCCAATAACTGAGACATCTAGTTTGAGCCATAAAGGGACGACGCAGCAGACAGGCACAGGCTGTGGCTCCAGACAGAATAGAGCGGTTCTTTTTTTATTTTTTTATTTTTTTGGTGGCGGCGGCGGCGGCAAGAGATGTCTAAATCTGGGAATGGATTTTATATTTCCAGCGTAATATCAAGGGCGAGCAGGTGAACTTCCCGGGTTTTCATTCTGCAGACGACTAATCTTGATCTCCCCGGCACATGTGGACGAGGGAATGAAGTCCGACGGCTCTGAAAATGTGCCCGCCATTCGAAAGAGAATTAGAAAGAACTTGGCATATGTTTTTCTTTTTTTTTCTTTCAAAATAAAGTTCTCAGATGAACACCTACAAACAAATGTGAAATGTGCCCGCACCCCATGCAGATATGAGGAATGTTTTGAATCCTTGCTTGTACACACACACACACGCTCGATCCCGGAACACCAAACCTCATCAGCATTTCTCATTTATTTGCAGCCGAGGGTGGAAAAAAAAAAAGTGATTTCCCAGTCACATGGTTTTATTTTCAATATAAGCAGTGTAATGAAAAATCTCTTATCTTTGACACATATATACACAACTGCCCATGCCATTTACTTGATGTGAGGTTTTCTGGGATTCAAATGTGGAGAAACTCTCTAAGAAAATGTACTGAACACACAAATATAATAGAGCTGCTCCTCTGCCGGATTATCATCATGTATTTGTTTTGGTTTTTCTCGTGGAATAAAGAAGCAAATTTATCGTGTTTGAACAACGAGGCCGACTCGGCTTCGTTACTAAAATAATAGCGAGGGATCAGGTACAGAATGTTTCCCGTCAGAGCTGCCACCGCAACTGGAAACTTCTTTTTTTTCTTTTCTCATTGAGCATGTAAATGATTACAAAATGTTCCTCTGCCGCCACTTTTCATGCCGAAACTCCACCAAAACATTATCATTATATGTTTTTGTCTTTTTCCGGGAGCTTCTTCACAGTGGAATTTCACCCATGAGGTTTTTTTTACAGGATTGTTCTCTTTAATGAGGAACCCTGGAAAAGCTTATTTTCCCATCTGTGGCCTGTGTCGATTCCACTCAGTTAATCAAATGACATGGCATCTTTAATCTTGCCTCATGAGCCAGTTTATTAACTTAAATACTTCAAACCCTGCAGCGATGAGTGGGCGAGATCCAAAGGAGATCTATCTGCATGCGACGCAGGGAAACACTGCACCTCTCTCTCTCTCTCTCTCTCTCTCTCTCTCTCTCTCTCACTGTGACCGGCAGGCGCAGTGATGATGACAAGTCTGATGCATTTCTTTTTTTTGCTCTCAAAATTAATACCCTCCCTCAAATGCCAGAGTAAACACATTTCCAAAATCACAATCTACAAATCATATTGCTATAGCTTTATTCATTCATTTGCCCCTGAAAAAAAAAGTGATGCGAGTGCAGAACCAGCATGTAGCTTGGGAGCGTTCCAGCCCTATAGAGTGGAGTTATTAATGGATGCAAGTGTTCTGCCAATCTGTTAATCGCAAACATGCCCAACCGCATCATATATCACACGGCCTCACGAAGACAGGCAGCCTGAGCGGCCGATCGCTCAGCCTACCAGGCGCCAAGGCACCGGGCCAACCAGGTTAGTCCGTCAGGTGGCCAGTCGTGGAGCGAGGTAGCCACAAAACAAGGAAATCAATTCCAAAAGTTAAAGCCCGGTCGGGCAGCCCCGGCGTGGCCCGGGCCTCGTGTGCAGTCTGCACACCATAAACACGATGTGACACTTAGCACTTGAGTTGAGTTGAGTGAGATTTATCACTGTACATTCTTGGCTCTTCATGTCTGCGCCGCGCCGTGCCACGTACTGCACCCTGACCCGACTTTCACCACCCGCTCCGCATGCGATGACGATTCCGTGACACCTCTGCCTCCCCGCCGCCAACATCTCCCTGCTTTTTTTACTCAGCGGAATGCTTTGCCAATATCTAACGAGTAGTGAATCTGTTTTTCGGGGATTGATACTGAGCGGCATCCGAGGCCGTCTTGTTGGAAGTCCAGCGGAATCCTTCTAAAGCAGGAACAAGTCGCGGTTTTAAAGGCGCAGTGGGTAGAATTTGGTGACATCTGGTGATGAAGTCGTATGGTGTATCCATCGCCTCACCCTCACCCTTCTGAACATGCGTGAGAACCTTTTAATGACAACTGAAGTCTGCCATAGGTTCCCTTGCATGTTCAGAAGCGTGAGGGTGAGGTGACGGATGCAACATGCGACTTCCCGTCTAAATATCACCAAATCTTACACACTGCACCTTTAAGAGTAATGGGGAAAAATGTCAGTGTGTAACTTTTTCGTAAAAGTTACAGAAGTGACAAAAATGACCAAAATCTTACACTCTGCACCTTTAAGCTCAAATGGTGAATTGGTATAAGGAGGGTGCTGCAAACTGGCAGCAATGCCCGCAGGAGGTCCAGTGCAGGGGGGATTGGTCGGGGGGCTCATATTTCCATGTGGTTAGTTATGTATCTACGGGTTATTTTTAGGCGCACATATTAAAACGTGTATGTTTCACTCAAGTTTCACCGCAGCAGATGAAACTGCATGTTCGTACTTGGGTGGAAATCTTGTAGTGCGAATGACGTAAGCCGGGGGGCTCGCTCCGCTTTTAAATGTTTACACCCACCCCTCTT
>JAFBJT010111173.1:96420-111019 GCA_016785325.1 Chascanopsetta lugubris
GGTCTCTGCCAAGACAAACGGGGGCAGACATGATGGACTGTGACAACTCCTTGACAAGTAATTGCTCTAATCACTCAGCATCCCCCCCCACTCCCCTCCACCGGTCCTCTTTCTCTATACTCGTCTCCCTTCCCCATTCACTCACTCATCAGCACGGTAACAACACCGGGTTGTGGGCAGACCGAGAAGCTCAGGGATAGCTCCTCTCTCAGAGATGCGCCTGCCATCGCCGAGGCTTCAAGGTTGACACATATACGTAAACGTCTGCGGTCATCGTGACCTCTCGGGGTGCGGAGCTGAAAACGCTCATCACTTTTTTTTTTCACCCTCCGCCTCCCCCTGTCATTCTCTTCTCTTCTCCGTCCATCTTCTATTTTTTTTTCTTTACCCCATTACATCTTTGCAGCTCATCTGGCTCAGGCTGCATGTCACTTCATGCTCTTGAAGGAACCGTCCCTCATTCCTCATGGTCAGAAGAAGCTCTCACGCACATTGAACAAATGACCTCAAACTCTTGCTAGGCCTCTTTCACATTAAACTCACGGGGATTTCAACCTGGGTGAAAAACCGATGCTTTAGTCATTGAAAGCTGTGGTAATGACCTTCGGATAGGGGAAAACAACAACACCATGCAGCTTATTGTTGGCTCGGAGACAATGGTGCCATGGTAACTATACTTTCTTCCCATGAGAAAATCTCCCCCATCTTAATCTGAACAATTAAATGAAAAATGTTGAATGGTAAATGTTAAATAGGTTGTAAAAAAAAAATACAATGCTAGGCTAACATGCTAACAGCAAGGGAATTGCATTGCACCAGAATTGGCACAGGAATGTAGATCAGACGACCAAGTAGAAATAAGCACATTCACCAGTGTGTTGTTTATTCCAGTTGAGGTGATGGAGGAAAGTGGATAGGTGTTAGTGTGGGGGAGTTACCAGTGGGTGAGGGGTGTAAAGGTATTTTCAAAGGTGCAGTGTTTTATTGACTATTTTATGTTAACTCTATTGGTAGAAAAAATGCAATACAACAATGACATACCAAAGGTTTCCTAATCAACAAAAAAAATTCTATAACCCTTAAATGACCCCACTAATGAGGAGTGCGTCCTCTCTACGGGGCCCGCCATGTTTTTACACATGGAAATAGTTAATATATTTGGAGTTTTAAAGACAACTGAGGGCGACCATAGGTTCTCCTGCATGATTGGAAAGGTAAGGGTGAAGTGAGAAGTACAACAATACAACAACTTCACGAGTAGATGTCACCAAATCGTACACACTGCGCCTTTAGCGATGCAGAGCATTTATGTAATTTTCAGCAGAGCAACATCAGTTTCCGGATCCTTTAGAAGGAAACCGGGGACATCCTGCGACCCACCCATTCCCAAATCCAAAGCCAGCCACCCTCACACCTCCAGGAGACCACCCAGACCCTCCCCACCCAGAGTAAGAGGCCACCAATTAGGGCCATTTGGTCCTAAACCACCCTCATCCTCATTGCAGCCCCACTAAGCTGCAGCTCAACCAGTGAGCAGGAGATGGAGGAGGAAGAGGAGGAGGAGGAGGCGGCAGCGGAAGAGAGGGGCTATAGGTGGGCCTATTGCTGTCAGTCCCACTTATAGGTAACGGGGCATTCATGGCCCTTAATTATATACGTGTTGTCAGCACTGGTAGAAACTCCAGCCAGTGAGAATGAGAGAGAGAGAGAGAGAGAGAGAGAGAGAGAGAGAGAGAGAGAGAGAGTCTAGGTCGCGGGAGAGAATAGTTAGTGAGATTGCAGAGCGCGGACGAGACAGAGATGACAGGCAGGCTACCCGTTCCGCTGCAGCGGCGACGCTCCCGCTCCCATCCCACCCTCCCCTTCCTCCGGTGCGACTGTCCCCGGCGTGACTGGGCCAGTCGACTGGGAAGGTGAGGCGGAGGCACCGCCCCCCCCCCACCCCGCTCCCCGTCTCGCTGGCTAATAACGGGGGCCGTCCGTCTCGCTTGGTTACCTCTTACCTTCAAAACAAAAGAGCTCCCCCAAAAAAGAAATCGATATAATGCATCCCCATTTTATTCTTTGCCCCCCCCCCCAACCCTCACCCCCGCCTCTCTAATGATTTGTGTGCACTTAGTCACGGCTGCCGCACACATCATCTGCTTGTCCTCAGACGGATCGTGTCGGGTAATATGTGGGATTGTTCCGCTCTGTTTATACTTTATTGCTACTAAAATGCGTCAAGGTTATCACTGTTATTGTTTGTTACTCTCTGCCTCATTACGTACACTCACCAAGCGCTTCCCCGAGTGAAGCGGCTCCAATGCCGGAGCTTCCCTCTCCTTCCAAACTGCTCCGACTCTGTGAGGCATGGAATCCACACCATGTTGGAGGGATTCCTTTGGGATTTTGTCGCATTAGAGGATGGGTACATTGTGGTCATAAAGACAAGGTGGGGAATGTCCGGCCCTGGCAGGACATTTTGATGCAGTCCATTTGGTAATTCATGGATTCAAAAGATTACAGTCATTCCTGCTATAAAAGAAAATAAGAACATTGGAGTCTACCATGTTGGGTCTTCTCCTCTGGCTGAACATTTTCAGGGTGCACACAACACAAGTGTAAAAACGATTATGAGAACAAAGAATTATCTAGCGAAATCTAACCCTGTTTGAAAAAAAACTTATGTATTAATACATTGTTTCTACATGTTATCCGACATCTACCTCTGCAAAAATGTGCAGTTACCTTCATTGTGTAAGGGTTGTAACTGTAGGAAAGGTTGTTGATAGCATCTATCAGCTCCGACTCACTTTCCATTGCCATTGTTTGGAATAAAGTCCAGGTACAAACAATGTCAACTAGTGGACTGGCAGTGCAACTGCAGTGTGCCACATGTCATCAGCACACAATGAATACTACATAGTATAGGGTGTTTGGATAGGGCTATTGTGCACCATTCACATATATGCTATTCATAAGAAATACTGCATGGTATAGCTCATATTCCAAACAAGCAGCGTTCACAAGACTGGATTCTAACAGAGACAATGATCTAAAAAGCTGTAATGTCATTAAAATAGAGTAATGTAAAAAATGAAATATATATATGTATATGTATATGTATATATATATATATATATATATATATATATATATATATATATATATATATATATATTTCAAAAGAGGCTTGTTGCTGCTGCTTTACTTCTCAAATTGTCAAAGTTAAACAATTCTGACATGTCAAGTTGTCTAAAAAGCGACAGCAGAGCAGATCACTCATACAAGATATGGTAAACACCCTGAAAACCGCACTGCAGTATATTACTGATGATGTTTTCTCTGATCAGCGTTTTATCAATACTTACCACCAACATTGTGATAATTGAAAATAATGCTAGAGTTAAGAATGATTGTGTTTGTAAGCCATCACTTAAAGTGAGTGTTAATTTGTTAATTTCAAATCGTTTTGGCTAAAATCTGGTTACACAATGGGAAGCTGTTCTAGCCACCATAGTGATGAGGTTTGTGTGATACGGTGTGTGTGAAAATAAAGGACAATGTAAGGTCCATGGAGAGTTTTATAGTGTTGAACAATCTAAACCAAACAATCTTCTTCACTTTGCAGAACAGAGAGTTCAAATAATTATGTGTTGTCCCAGGAACAATACAAACAGTGCGTGTTTGTTACTGGTTCAGCAAACAGTTTGGCTTGTTTGGCCTCGGGTCCGTGTCCAGTAAACACCAGAAGATCCCACTGATGAGGATAACAAGCGTAGTGATTCCAGCTCAGATCAAATCTTGGTGCTCAGCCCTGCAGCCCAAACAATAGGGCCTCATCACAGCCTCCAGGGGTTTGGTCCCAAAACAAAAGAGCACCTGTGACTGCGCTCTGCACCCAAGCAGCTTAGAACACACCACACACACGTACACACACACTCACCATGCCAACCTGGGTCAACATTGTTAGACATGCAGGGAGATTGAATCGGACGCTGGACTCGTCTAAGTTGTTGTTTATCATCATTATTTGATGAATGAGACTCTTTGGGGCTGCAGAAGAAGACCCACCCATCACTACCCATCTATTACAAGACTCTATATTCAACTGAACACGTAGACTAGTTAACCTAACAGCTGCAAACTTCACCTGTTTCAGTTGCAAAAAGTTTTCTGAAATCACTTTACATTATTTTAATAATAAATTATATCCTTTAGAAACATCTGGAAAGAGAACAGCCTAGAATAAATTCATTTCAGAAATGGATATAAACTCTGCACAGACACTGGCCTTGTTTGTTTATGATTTTAGTCACAGCCAAATATTCAGTAAAACAATGAATTACCCTGCTCTTTCTTATCCGTTATCTCCGGCAGCCGCATGTGTCTATTTCTGGCTTGTGGTCCAGAATCCAGTGTGTGACACTGACCCTGATAGAGTCAAATGAAAGTTGTTAGTGCCAGGTCATTACACCCGCACAGTGGGGTGTCACATGGAGGGTGACAGCAGACAGGGGCGTCTCCCTTACTCTCCCCACATCCACATCTCTCTGTTAAACGGGGTGTTTCTACACAGTATACTCACACTATATATCCACAAGTGTCTATTAGGGTTTTATTGGAAGCTGCGATTTGACTTGTCATCGACTTTAAATAACATGCCCTTCAGATTCAGAGTGAATGAAATGGTGCTCTCAGATTTTAGAACTGAATACCAACATTCCTTTAGTTTCTGACGTCAGTCAAAGGAAAGGGAAATGCGGCATTTTTGCAAAAGTCAAAGTAAAAGAAAGTTAGATGCTTAATTACAAAAGGTATTATCTCTCTCCTGACGGCAGTTAAAGATATTCGAGGATGAACGGTGGTTATGCAGGACGAACGGTCCTTTGCCAGAGGGGTCAGAGGGACAACAGGTGTTTCTAACATCTCTCTCCACTTGAGTGAAGCAGCCTCTGTCAGCACCCTTATCAGTGGGAGTGCTCCAACCATCATTACTGCAACTGACCAACACCAACACCATCACTGACAGTTTACCCTCCCTAACGGTCTCACCAGCAGGGCGAGGGCTGCACTGTTTGCAAACTAGGATTTCACATATAATGGTACCTTACATACATCCATTAATTCATTCATCCGTCCATCACTTGGTTGATGGGCATTGGACAAGAGTAAGAACAGACAGCTAAAAGATGACAACATACTCTGGTTTTGAATCAGGTTCTCGGTTCAACTGGTGCAGCTGTGAGTGAGGGGTTAAAGGATCTGTCCTCTGACCAGAGGGTCGGGGTTTGATTGCATTCGTATGTTGAGGTGTCATTGGGAAAGACACCGAACCCCACATTGTGCCATGTACTCACAGGTACAAAGGAGCTGTAAATAGATGCACAGTATGAATGTGTGTGACTGTGTGAATGTAAAGTGTCTTCATAACTTGATGAAGCTCTATATGGAGGAATCACCATTAACCATTTAAACTGGAATTGATCATCCTTCCCCCAAAATGTAATCTTTTATTTGATGATTTTAACATCATGGCATCAATGACTGTGTCTATCCCAGCGAGTCTCACTCAAGTCAAACCATTTTGATCAATTTTATACAGATTTTCTACTATGATCAAGTTTATTGCTAAAAGCACCAACACTGCCAACGCAGGCTTCATGTATTACTGTGTGCAGCGAAATGCTCAAGTCAAATCAGCCCAGAGAACTTCAGTATCTTGAAGTCACGGAGGTAAATCAATAAGTCATACTAACTTCACCTTCTGGCTCAGTCAATGATATTTTGGACATTATGTAGTAAAATAACTCTGTGGAATCCTGTGGAAATGGAGTGGTGACTTTCTAAGGAGAACAGATTCCCCTGCCTCCTCCTCTCGCTGTGTTCCAGCTCCCTTTTGTTGCTGTTGGTCTTTTTCAGTTTGGTCACCACGAGGCCCGTGAAGCCCTCAGCATGTTGGCACTTCAAAGACATCCCAGAATAAATCAAGACCGCTCGAGATTAGAGGTGGCAAATTATTCAGGAACAAGGTCTCCTGGCCGAGAATAGCGCGGAGTGGCTGGGGCGACATGTCACAAAGCATCGGGGTGAAACACACACACGCACACACACACACACAGACACAATCTATCCCTATAATGCTGCTACCAACTCTGGGTTATTCATTAAACACATGGAATCCCCAGTAGCCATATGGACGGACAGGAGTGAGTGACACCAGTCAACACCAGCGAATGCAGTTACACTCACATGTCTACAAGCATTACATCTGTTCTCTGATAACCAGCCACTCCTTATGTAATCAATAAACCAACGCACTTCCAGCAACTCGATTACCGGCTGCCTAACCGCGCCTGACTTGAGCGGATGTGGGAATAGCGGCCCCAATAACGCGAGCCGAGGCAGGGTAAGCTCACGGGGAGTATCCATTTAGCAGTGACCAGCCCCGGCCTGCAACGATCCCCCCCCCCCCCCCCCCCCCCCCCCCCCCCCCCCCCCCCCCCCCCAAAACCACACGCGCCCCCCCCAACCACCACCACCACCACCTCCCTCCATAATAGGCTTTGGGCTCGGCTCCCACCGGACAGTTTGGTTGACAATCTGACAAAGTTATCTGAAGATAAATGGTTTACGGGTCGGAGGTGGTGGGAAGGAAGAGAGAGAGGGAGACTCCACTTCTCCGTCGGTGATGTTTCGATGGAGGATGTGTATGGCCGCCGGCGCTAACACTGGCAGGTCCCCCCCCAGGTAGATGGGGAGATTGTCTTTGGCTGCATCTGCAAAGCGGGTACTGCTGTGTGTGTGAGTGTTTGTGTGAGTGTGTGTGTCTGTGCCTACCAGTGAATCTGATAGTTTTATTAAGAGGGAGATTTGAAAGGACAGAGCATGTGATGCACCACCAGCAAACAGAGGTTACAAGTTCACCGTGTTAGTTGGACCATCAGAGTAAACAAGTGGACGGTCTGTATCGGCCAATCAAAAGCCAATCAGGGGAGCCTGTCCACCACTGTCACACTCATACACACACACACACACACACACACACACACACACACACACACACACACACACACTGCACAGGAGAGCACCTCATACAAAGCCAGGCCTCTTTCCGCCCTTTAATTCTGCAGATAAACAGAGTTTTCTCTGATCCTGTCACTCTGCCTTATCTGCACTGCCGCTCATTCGGAGCCTCTCTGCAGCAAATGAGGCCTCAAATGTCAGAATTGTTGCACTTTATTAAGTTAATTAGAGGCTGAGTCTACGTACATGCACTGAGAGAGGGACAGCATGACAAACACAGACAGAGTGAGTGACAGACACACAATCTATACTGTACATACTGTATTCACATAGGGGATTTGCATATATGTACTGTATATAGTAAATATGAATTCATGTGTGGGAGGTATCATTTTCTATCAATGTCCTATGGGCAAAATCAATTAGGAAAGAAAAAATAAGTAAAGGTTGATGCCTGTCAACATATGATGAATAACAGTAAGATTTTGTAAAATTATAATTCAAAAGATTTGTTTTTAAAGAACTATTTACCAACTGTGCATCTGATGAAATATATATATCTGTATATATATATATACACACATGAAAGTGGCAAAATGTGAAACTGTACATTCATTATGCAGAAGGTTCGTTAGTGTTAGTGTTACCACAAATCTGTTAATGCTGCACATACCATGCATCATGGTTACGAGTTGATCATTACAGTGTCATATGGCAAAGGAATACATGAGGTCGCTTATCATAAACTGTGACATCACTTCCTGTTTGTCTGGGGTCAACAGGAACTCTGCCAGGTTTAAGGGAGTGAATAAGTCTCAGTCATCCATATTTCACTTCATTTTATTTCATTCTATTTTGTAAGAACTCTTAAGGAGCGCTGGTGTCTGCCTATAGAGCATTATTATTTTTTTGAAAATAATAAGAGGAGGGAGAATAGAGGGACATTCCACATTTCAGCTGCTCTCAGCCTCACAAAGCTGCACTTGTGTTCTGACACGCTCAGGTACACGATCACATTCATAGCCCAAAATGGAGACTTTAGCTGAATCCATCCTCAACCTGTTTGCTGCTCTTAAAATCTCTACTCTCCAAACCGCTCCTCCATCCCCACACTTGAAAGCAAAGCGCTGATCAATGCTCCGCAGACTGTACTAATCAATTTGGAGTGAACAGAGAGACGTGGGTCTAATGGCGGGTCCTAAGTGAACGGGCCTCCTCGTATGAGAGCAGTTGTTCATTACAGGGCTATTTCATGGTGTTCATCACTTCGCAGGCTTCTGTCTTTCATTCAGCCGAGCGTCGGATGGAGGAATGGCCCCGGGACATATCGTCTGCTCAGAGCTTGAATGTTGTCATGCTAGTTCCCAGTGATTTGCCTCATGCGATTCAACACTTTGAAAAATGGGAAATATGTTCCGCATAGTGGGGAGAAGGGGGCTGAGTGTGATATCAGTGTTACCCCGGCGCCGGGTGTTCAGGAGAATGGAGTTGTGTTGCAGTTCAATCGGAATCTGGGAGCAATGTTTTAGTACTTACCGTGGCTTTCAATGTTTTATTACAATCAGTGGTACATCAAGGTTTGCGCATGCTTTTTAATGTCTGCTCAGCAGTCGGGGCAGAACAATGCCGGGGCTCGTGCAACGGCCGACACGGAGTTTCTGCCCGGTTCACATGCAGCGCAGCGGCAGCTTTGTTATGGAATATGTATGTTCAACAGCCTTGTTACTCCAAAGAAGCCAAAAGCAATAAGTCGCAGACAGAGTTGAATTATTTACCCTACATTCCAACAATATGTAAAGTAACCAAAGCATCTCATTCAGAATCTGCCTGCAACACAGCTCACTGGTTCTCTCCATACTAAACAGAGACCTCTGGGCATGACAGCAGCCATACATTATTTCTACCACACACACACACACACACACACACACTCCAACACCCACACCACACACATATCTCCACATATAACCTCTGATGTATTATTTCTCTAGCCTTCAGTGCGAGAGTCACAGGTGAGTCCCGGGCACTTTCATCATGGGCCGGCTGTCCGGCCGGCCGGCTGCAGTCTCATCTGTCCCTGGCTTGAAATTGCCAATAAAGAGGGTCTCATATAGATCACCCCCGATGGGGGCGGCCGACCTGTCATGCAGACCATGATTCCTGGCTCTCAGAGTGGGGAAGAGGGACAAATAACCCTCTGAATCTCCCTATATCTATTTCTCTCCACTGTCCGTCTTCACACACACACACACACACACACACACATACACACACACACACACACACACACACACACACACACACACACACACACACACACACACACACACACACACACACACACACACGCACACATACACACACACTTGCCCCTTCTACCCCTCTCCAGAAGGCCATAAAGTGCCACATGAACGGGATATAGTGGACACAGTCGTAGGAGAGACAAGTGGTGGCCTGAGCTTTCACTTTCCCACTCCTGCGCTAGTGAATCAAACTAATGGCTTAAAGACATGAAGACAGATGAGCGGCGAGGATTAGGAGCCGCACCGAGCTCTCCCACATGTGTCCGCGTACATGTCTGAGAATCTTGGAACACGTCTAACTGTCAAAAAAAGTTTGGAGTTTGGAAAAACCACCAAAAAAAGCACACACGTAAAAAATAAGGTGCTTAATGCCACATCTCAGCCTGTTCCTACTCAATATGACGCTATGTGCAATATATTCTTTGTCTGGGTTCAAGCTTTAGAAATCATTTTCCATTTTGAATCCTAATGTCCTTGGAGTTCATTAAAGGGCTTCAATCACCTCTTTAAAGTTATTTTTCAAGCTACACACTCAGTGGCCTCACTAGTTCGACAGGTCCCCCATGATTCCATCTCTTTTTAATCTCTCTCTTATCTCAGTTAAAAAGTTCATCTCTGACTGAGCAAGCCTGAGAAGTGTGCTTTTCCAAAGACCCACAGTGCCCCCTGCTGGCCAGCAGCGACACAACAAGCTCCATGTGTGCAGATATGTGTTCGCAAGGGTGTGTGTGTGTGTGTGTGTGGGTGTGTGTGTGTGTGTGTGTGTGTTTGCATTCTCTAACCTCATGATCCCTGTGAGTTCAAACCTCCAACAACATGGGAGTCTCCCTCATCAGGCTCCCGGCCACTGCGCCACGGCCTCCTCCAAGATTCCGCCTGAATCATGGAAACACACACGCGCACACACACACACACACACACACACGAACACAGTGAGATGGAGAGGAACCTGGAAGGCCAGTGGGCAACTTCAATAAAAGACAATCTGACTGTTCAGAAGCTATAATAATCAAGATCCTCCCACCAAGGTTGTTTGTCTGAGGGGGACATGGATGACAACGGGTAAGGAGGAGGAAATGCAGAGCGGTAATTAATAGTCCTAAGTGACTGCTGCTGCTGCTGCTGCTGCTGGATGGGAGGCAGGGACGGGGGTTTGTTGTGGAGCTGGTACCGTGTCCTCCAGCATGTCCCACAGCCCTGTGGGTTGGCATGTAAGCAGAGGAGGAGGAAATGGAGAGAACTGCCTTTATTACTCATTCGTTTGTCTCCGGGGCCTCCTCCTCCTCCTCCTGATCAGACCCAACCACCCTTCTTATTGCACACACACACACACACACACACACACACACACACACACACACACACACACACACACACACACACACACACACACACGTGAGTGTGCCATCCAACGCTAATCATGTGTAGAAATGTTAAGGAAAAGACATGAAATACCACAATGTCGGCCTCATCACTCCACCCCTGTCACTGGCTCATCCAACCAATCCGACCACCACCACCCCCCCCCCCCCCCCCCCCCCCCCCCCCCCAGTTTGCCCCCCCTGCTTGTAAGGATATTTGAACAAATACTCATTTGCATGTGTGTGTGTGTGTGTGGTGGAGTGTGGTTTGTAGCCCTCGGCTGCGTGTTTGTGCGTGGAGCAGCAGGGTGGTTCCTATAATCCCATCACCCCTGTCGTCATGAAGGCCCAAAGGCCTCACCTGCAGGTCCGACATTTCTGGCATCCTCCGACTCCTCCTCCACTGCGAGAGCCAGCATCCACGCAGCCAAGAGACTGAGTGTGAACGCAGGGAGCGACACACTCTACTCTTTACTGGCTGAGGGTGACTCACTGTGGAGTCGCTCTGGCTCGGAAATGAATGAGGAACACGTTGTGGCTCTTTTGATTAAACAGGATTAAAGCTGAGCTAGTCATTGATTAGTCGTTTGATAAGAAATGTCTGTTTTTCACATTTTTATTTGGAAAAAGACAATTCAAGTATTTTATAAGGTTCTGATTTAACTTTTTTACATGGTCAGTTGAGAAAAATAAAAAAAATTTTTTTACGTATAATTGAAAAATAAAACAGAAAAACACAACAACAAAAGTGTCATTTTGATGATTTGGTCAAAATGTATGAAACCATTTGAAACATTTTGTCTGCTTTCTAGTTGTTTGCATATTCATTTGGTTAGTCATTTTTGGATATCCAGTTGAACAAGTAATCAAATATTGTACATTTTAATTAAGTAAATATAATATTTCATGACTTTAAGGAATCTAGGAGAATAATGTACCTTCCTTAGTCATTTTTATTTGTTCTTTAGCAGTTTTCATTTTTCTGATATGTAATCACTAGGGCTTTGATAAAGTTTTGCAAATATAAATTGTATCGGATTAAACTCCTAGAAATTATTATTGTTGATGATCTGTTTGACTTGTTTTAACATTTACACCCTCTCATCTATCATTCCATTCACTTAATGCACTGCACAAAATATTTTCACATCAAAACTATTTTGTCTCTTTAATTTCTTTAACTCTATGGACAAGATCAAATCTAGAATGGAAACCTGAGATGCAGCCCACGTCCACTGGACATCTGTCTGTTGTCATCTCACGACTCCCAGCATCCTCCCAACTGTCACCCAGGCGCCTGCCCCCCCCCCCCCCCCCACACTGGGAATCCGGTCCGGCACCAAGATGCAATTTCACCAATCTGTGCTGACAGCGTTCATGTCCACCGCTCACAAGCAATGCCTCTGCCAGCATCTTGTGTGGTTAGGAGCGCAGCTCTCCGTCAGCTCTCACAGGTCATGAAAGGTAGCCGAAAAGACAGGCGGGGCTGTGACCCTGCAGCCCAGCCAGACAAATAAGTGTAACAGCATATTGTCGAGCACAGACTAGGCAGGAGGAGGATATAGTATGTACCAGGACTGCGGCTGTGTTTATGGCTGTGCCTGCTTCGGGGAGCCCCGCGGCGCTATCGTTGACCCCCCCCCCCCCCCCCCCCCCCCCCCACCGCTCCCCTCCCACTCCCACTGTAGATTTCCTTACTAATGTGACCCCAGATTGTGTATCACAATCGGCATGAGAAAACTCCCACAGGCTACAGTTAGTCCTGGGCACTGGGGATCGTTGGCTTCAGCCCGCCTGAGCACAGACAGGATGTGGCAGCTTGGAGGCATTTAGTTAAAGGGAGGCACACTTTAACGCTGTGAGCGTGTATTTACGGAATGGTGAAAGTGTATGACGTGCTGCGGCCTATAAACAAACGGCAAAAAAATGGAGGGTTGGATTTAAAAAAAAGGAAATGGAGAAAAAAAAATAGAATTAACTTCACCTTGTTTCGTGGCATCTAATCATTTGTGATCATCTGTGCACTCATTCTTCTAATTAATTTGTTTTCCGGGACAGATTCCTCTCAACAAATGGGTTTAAAAATATCATCTGTTCTCTTCTATTAAGTGCATGCATCGAAAGGGGATGATGTGCATGTGCAAGGCAATGAGCGTCAGTGGAAGTAGTTCACATGAAGCACAAATGCTGCCCCATCTGAGAAGCACAAGATACGCAGACGTTCATGTCGTATTCTGTGGGCTGGGGATTCACATGAGAGGAGATTTGATGTAAGTCACAGTCTGGCTCCAAGTATGACAGCGCTGTAAGAGCTCATGTACAATCAGTGGACTATCTTGGTGGTGGTGATGACGTCTTACAAAAACATCAGGGGCTTTCTCATGACTGCATGCTGAGCAGAGCAGTGAGCTCATAGGCCAAGGGTCAGTTTTGGGGGGGTGTATTACCCTTATAAATATTATTTACAACGAAGCCGATTTTGAAATTGTTTTCATTTCAAACTGGAGCTTTAATCAACCACAGCTCAGTGATCAGTTTGAATTCTAGCATGTATTAAATTCGTCTGAGAAATTTAATTGCATGCTACTCGATACTTTGACAATGTCAGAGCCAAGCATTGTTCTTTATACTTGTGAGGAAGGATTCCTCCTCAAGTGAATGGGTTGAGTCACCAGCTTTGAACTACAACTTCGGTCAGAGAACTGATTCCAGAAGAGGTTTATTTAGGGACAGGGGGCAAGAGGGTAAAAGAGGAGGGTGAAAGATTCTAAGATCGGTCTTGAGAGTTTCTTGAAAAGTAATCCAGATGGGGAATTCCTATAGAAACTATATTATCAATCAAAGTTTATTTATATAGCCTGCATTTACAAATCACAGTTTGTCTCACAGGGCTTCAAAGGGTGGGTAACATCCTCTGTCCTTTGACCCTCAGCAAGAGTAAGGAAAAACTACCAGGGGAAAAAACCCTTTTAACAGGGGAAAAAAAAGATCAGGTAGAAATTTTAGGGAGAGTCACAAGGGATCCACTCCCAGGACGGACAGACATGCAATAGATGTTACGTAGAATGTTCAGTAACAACACACATATTTTTAAAATGTGAATGACGAGATGTTTATATCCATCTTTGTTTTGGTTTGTTCAATCTCCGGGTTTGTCACAGCTCGCTCGCAGGTTCAGGACCCACCGCCAGATCATTCGTGGCTTGAGACTTGGGATGCCGGTGTTCTCGTCACCGTCTCGGTTTCGCCTCGTTCCCCAACGGCAAACAAAGCAAACAGTCGAAAATTGCTTAAGATAATGCATGTGGTTTCCTGAGTTAAATGTAGTTCAATGTAGTGGAATGTAGTGTAGTGGGGGGAACATAGGGTTTGTGATAGGGGTGAGAATTTGAGGTAGGGTGCTCAATCTATGTGCTCATTCTAAGTGCATGATGGGAAATTCCCCCCAGCAGTCTGAGCCTATAGCAGCTTAGTATCAACGATTCAGGTCTCGCCTGATCTAGTTTTGACTATAGGCTATATCAAAAAGGTAAGTTTTGAGTCTCACCTTAAAGGTAGAGACAGAATCAGAGTCCCGAGCTGAGAGTGGGAGCTGATTCCACAGGAGAGGAGCTTGATAACTAAAGGTTCTACCACCTGCTCTACTTTTATTAATTCTGGGGATGGCCAGTAGACCTGAATTTAGAGAACGGAGTGATCTATTTGGTTTGTAGGGAGTGATAAGTTCTCTAATGTAGGACGGGGCTTGATTATTTTGGGCCTTGTAAGTAAGAAGTAGGATTTTAAAATCTATTCTACTTTTTACTGGGAGCCAGTGTGAGGAAGCCAAGACGGGAGATATATGATCTCGTCTTCTGGTTCCAGTCAGTGTGCGAGCTGCAGCATTCTGGACCAGCTGGAGGCTTTTCAGTGACCTAGTGGAACATC
>JAFBJT010111176.1:10411-24565 GCA_016785325.1 Chascanopsetta lugubris
CAACGTCGGTGTGTTTTTAAACATTGTGACATCATCAGTGGGCGTGTCTTACCAGCTGAGAAGACTTCAAAGACGAAGAGGAATGTCCAAGGATATGCAAATTGAGGTTCTCAGACTCCAGAATGGAACCAGCACCAGAACCAGAACCAAGTCTGTCTGGCATGTGGCCAGGGACATGGTGGTCTGTCTCAAAGTGGACCCTCAAACCTTTGACCTACATTCATCGAGAAGATTCTTGCTTGACATGCAAGATGCACTGTTTGAATGTTTAGATGAATGGGTGAGAGCTTGGAGTGGGTCCTCGAGACCCGATAGGAACTTACTCCGTAATCCATCAATTATTTTTCACGACATAACAACTCAGCTATGCAAACTTCATTGCTACTTCTACACGAACGTATAAAAGCTTTTAAAAATCTGCAGAACACCATCTACTCCATAACATTCCAAGCCTCAGGTTGAGAAGGGGAGGTGGGGATGGGGGGGGGGGGGGCATGTCGAGACGTGACCTTGACCACATTCTCGAAAAACTCTGCAGATTTCAACGAGAACGTTCGTGGATGAAGAAAAAAAAAATCAATATGGCGACTGTAGAGCAGTGAAGGCTGTTGAAGAAGAAGAAAGATACATTCTTCCCCCACTATTATTGTTATTGAACTGCTGAAAACACAGAGTCAAGGATGGCACTCGAAATGACTCATCAAATCAACTGGCACAAGTTCTAACGAACCTGTTCCTGCATGTGCGAACCCTAGTGGAGTTTCTCGGTAACGCACACAAAACTCTTTACAATGCTTCGACTGAAAATCAATTCAGCGGCTTGACAAGGTTTCTTAGTTCTTGAACTTCGGCCGATCAATATTGTAGAAATGTGGTTTCTATGGATGGACTGTAAATACCTGGTAGGCAGAACAAAGCCAGAGACAGTTGGTCTTTGTTCTGAATGTCAGCCGTTAGAAAACCCAGACTACTGCTGTTTGATGTCGCCGTGTTTCCCTGTGTGTTTCGAAGTGTTACGTGTCAGGAACAGTCAGACGTGCAGTATTATTAGCTGCGAGCGCAGCGGCGGCGGCGGCCCAGCGCTGCCGGTGTGATTACGCCTGCCCCTGCAGTTCAAAACAGATGCTCTTCACGCCGGCACTGGCAGCGTGGAGGAGCCGGTGGCAGGCAGCTATTTTGGGTAAATTAGTAAAGACAACAGTTGCTCCCCCAGGTTGACGCTGCCACGCTGGGGTGTGCGGTGCAAGGCGACAGAGTGGAAAACACAAGACTCAACCCGGGCAGCGCGGTCCCCTCTCCCCCACCCCGGGGGGGGTTTGTCATTTGGCGGCGCTCCAGCCGACAGGTGGCTGCCGTGGCCGACTGCTTCCCCTGCACCCCATCCAGTTAATTAGCCATTCGGCTCGGGCACGGCGAGGAGGAGGGGAGTCATCGGCGGAGACAAGTATGATGAAGACCGGCCGACTGTAGAGACATTATTCTTGTGTACGTCTTTGTCACCAGCTGTTGGACTCGGAGGACTTTGTTGTACTTTGCACAGAAATGGAATCCAGTTTGTCAAAGTTCAGGGGGAAATCATACATTCATTATTTTGCAGAGCTATTTTTGTGGTTATTGCTGTCAGACATTTTCTTTGACAGTCTCACTGAGGTTCCCACATATTGTCCACCACTCCAGCTCCTGGTTTCACTCTTCCTCTCAAACGCCCCTTAGAGCTCCTCCTCCTCCCGCACAGAATAGCTCAGACTGCTCTGATTGGCCTGCTAGCTAAGTCTATTTCTTGCTAATGTTGGAGGTGTGCGTTCTTGGTTGTATCAGACTTTGATCGGCATGGTCATCAGGAAGTAGTAGAACAATGACGATGCAGCATTTTGAGTGTTTCCTGTTACAAATAGTGCCCCCCTCTGGCAGAGTGCTGGAATTCTAAACTCTTCAGCGTTCTCAGAAATGCCATACAATCAACCAAAGGTTTGGAAATGAAGGAAAAATACATAATAACTCATGTAAATCCTATTTCTTATGTTTCCCTCATACTGACTGCACCAAATAAAAGCCAATGACATCATCAGACTCCAGCTGAGACCAAAGCATTAAGGATTCCTTTGAAGGTTTGCATCAATGATAACAATTCCTGCACTTCCAAGAACACATAAGTTCATAAGCGTCCTCCTGTAACATCCAACTCCAGACTCCAGTATTATCCAACCGGGCTCACATTTAGCATCACATACATACTAAACTATAATTGGTCACTCAAGCCCCGGTTACCACTGCAGAGCGGTGACCTCCACCACTGAGCATACAAATGCAGCTGTGTTAATGAGCAGCCAATTTCCAAAGCATTATTCTAATGACGACTTTATGACCTCTCAGATTTCTAGGGTTCTGTGAAAGTCTTTTCTAAGAAACGCAGTGTGATTGAATTAGCAGTTGGGGGTTGGCTGTGAAAATGGATAGGATTAATAATGCAACGTCCAAAGACCTTAGGTTTTTGCAACAGTCTCAAAAAACATCGTTCCAGGACCTTGTTTTTTTTGGCAACACTGCCCAACAAGACTATAGTCTCTGGAGCTTTTTGCAAGACCACAGTTCGAAGACCGTTGGATTTTTTGCAACCCTGCCCCCTTGAGATTTGAAGTAGTAATTTGAGGCCGAAGTTTAGGGACTCTAGTTCCAGGACTCTCGTTTTTTCTCTTTCTATTACTTAGAGACTAAATGTCAGCGAGACCAGAGATCAGTTAGCTAATATTAACTTTATTGTCCAATTCAAAGAATAAAACAAGTCCCAAAACTGATTTTTGCGACTGTCAACGTTTCAAAATGTGCTAGTCTCAACACTTTAAGAGGCATAGTAAAGGCAAAACTGATCCTCCTAGTGGTATGTTAATGCGACTGCAGTCTCCGGTATTGTGCGTCACACAATAAGATTTGAAAGTTGTTCGACTAGTCTGGTGAATAGTTGGAGTTGAGTCACTCTGCGTTGATGGCCGGTAAATGGGAGAACGGGAACTATGTAAATGGAAACCTGGCGGCTGCGGCTGCTCTGTTGGGAAATCAGGTGGCCATTTGAATATTCAACCCCAGGGCCAGCGCTCTAATTCCTGTCCCCTCAACATGCCACACAAGGAGAAAGGAAGTGACAAAATGGCTAAGAGTGCACAGGCAAGAATTTGCATTTTAATGCACCTGTCGGAATCACTTTGGGTAAGCGCCGCCGGTACGAGAGATCGCGCAACCCCATGGGTTGCCACCAAACAAGCAATAATAGCCACCGTCCAGAAAACAACATCCTGTAGGGGAGGAAGTTGTTGCCAAATAGGAAAAAGGTGGATCGGTTGTTGTTGTTGTTGTTGTTGTGAGAGCAGGACAAGTCTGAATCCTCGAGGCGGACGAGGGCGAAGGTGGACACAACCTCGAAAGAATCTAACTTTAATTGCGACGGTGGTGGAACTGTGAATTTGCCAAAACTAGAAAAAAAATCGTTATTCGTTACCTTTGTGTTTATGGCAATTCTCTTTCTCAAGATCAACAACAGAACGAAACCACTATTTACTGTAAATCTTCTCAGATCAGACCTGAGCATTTCACTGCCCACAGGGTCGAGAACAAGCTGCTGTTTTATACATTAAAATAAACAAAAATTAGCTGTAAAAAAATTGCTTTCTTAGCTGTAGCCTTTTATTTTCTTTGCCAAAATATTCATTTTCAGTCCAATTTGCTTTTGAAATGATTGTTTCTCTCTATTAAAGCTAAAAGCTCAAATCAAGATGCAATCAAATAATTAATGTAATAATAATAATAATAATAATAGTAACAATATTTACTCATGAAGTTATGTTGTTTTCACATCCATCTGAGTTTCTTGATGAGATGGTGTTCGGAGTAATTGTTACTGAAATAAAGATGCTTTAGATAATATGAATATAAAATGAATAAACAGCCCATGAGATGTTTTCGATGACAACAGGTCTTGATATAACCGGCCCCCGGCAACAATCTGGGCTTCTGATTTGGCCCCCTTGATCTGAGAGACAGGGATTTGAAAACCAGGTCCCTGAGTTGGTCCTCACACTGTGTGTGTGTGTGTGTGTGTGTCTCTCTCTCTCTCTCTCTCTCTCTCTCTGTGTTATTGCTATTTAATGTCCTCCATCACATTGTCATTTGGCAGAAGGTGAGTTGACGATCGAAGGCCTTGATTAAATCAGTACCCACCCACCCCTCCCGCCCCTCCTCCCCACCCTAACCCCACCCCCACCCCCACCACCGTTACAGGGAGTATATCTTTCCACGTATCGATGAGTGTGTGTCGCGCCCCCGGCAGAGGCAAGGACACTGAGTGAGTGGCACTCAGACACTGGCACTTGTCAGGGAGGGTCAGGGAGCAGACAGCCAGGCAGCGAGGCCAGACGTCAGGATGCTATTGAGAAGCCCCGAGTCATCCTAGAGGGGCTCGCGTCGCTCAGGCTGCTTCAACCTCATTGTTGCCATCGGAGCCATTTTGTTGGTCTCAAGGTCCGGCGCAAACTTAATGAGAGCGCTCCGAGTCTCCTTGGGTTACGGAGCAGCCATCTCTAACCTGATCTCCACGTCAATAGCCTGAATTTTTAATAAATTATATTAGCATGAATTATGTCGACCTTGGGATGACACCTTCTTTTCGGGGAGCGTTCGCCAGATCTCTCACATTTCCTCGCCATGGCAACACTTTTTATCATCGGAGAGAGTTTGAGGTTGCAATATTTATTTTGGGAGTTTTTAAATGGGAACTTAAAAACAACACTGTGAAACACGTTTATTGGTTTGATGAATTTCTAAGTATACTCAGATTTACTTACTTTAGAGTATTGCTATTTACTTATTTCTTTATTCGTTCATTTATTTATTTGCATTTTTGGTCATGTGAGCGGTACTGAAGTTGTTTATTTTTATTTACATTATTCATATAATTTGATTGATCTATTTTTTCTTTTACTATTTACTTAGAATAATTTCTTTATTTTTATATTATTTCATTACTTTTTTTCCTCTTTATTTTACAATGCATTACAATGAATGAACTTTTTAAAGTTTTAAGGATAAGTGAAGGCTACCGTGGGTTGTCCAATTAAATAACAGACAGATATTCAGCTGCAACGTGCAACTTCACATCAAGATGCGCCAAAAATCTGCGTACTGTACCTTTAAATGTTTTCAAAACTAAAACTCGGTCAGGCATCAGTGCCTTCTCTCTTTGGTGTCAAACTTACAAGCTCTGCCTTCCACACCCTTCCTCCTGACATAACATCATCATCACCCCGCCCCCTCCCTCCAAGCCCCGCCCCCTTCTACTGCAGCACCTCTTGGGGTCACTCGTCGAGAAAAATAGCAGGTTGATTGAAACTTTCCACAAACAATAAAGGTAATCGTTTACGACTTTGATAGATATCGGAGCAGAGCGGGACCATATATGGACCAGAGGTCAAAGGTCAAACGGACGCCGGCAAAGACGTCAAACCACAAGGCCGATGGGAGCGTGAGCAGCTTTTCCTTTGACACCCGTGCAGGCAAATCTCCTTCCCTTCCACATTCACTCCATTTTCTTCACTTTCAATCTATTTCATAATTTCTGTTTGGCCTGTGAATGCGTCTGCCTCGGCTCTCTGAGGGGCCGCCGCAAACCCCTTTAAGCGCTCCCGCTGTAACGTGACCCCGGCCTCCCTCTCGCATTATTGCAGCAGATCCGGTCCTTAATGCAATTTCTCCACTCTCACCATTTCACCCCAACGCCCCCCCCCACCCCACCCCCACCCACCCATCCCCACCTCGGTTTCCAGTTAATAAACCCAGTCTCGCTGTTTGTTCTTGGAGCTTCGCAGTAAAATGTCACCGTCCGTGCTCCGCCGCTTTGTTTGAGGCTGTGACAGAAGAAGGGAGGGAGGGGGGGAGGAAGGGAGGGAGGGAGGGAGGGAGGGAGAACAAGCGGAGGATTGCAAGGAAATGTGAGGGATTGCATGGGAGCCGTTTGGTTAGAATGACATTCCATTTCATTCCTCTCAATCACTGCAAACCAAACACAAACAAGGCTGTGCGGTAGCATCGTCGCGTGGTTTATAATGAATGTGCAAGAGGCGGCTGCGAAACAAAGGGCTGGAGCTCGGCGACCCGGGATCGCTGGGTTCCTCTGCCATCGCGTTTGATACTTTGTTATATCTAGATTGGTTTCTATCATTGCCGCAGTCAGTTGTTTTCATTTGAAAGTATCATCGCCGTCTTTACCGACATCTGTTCGACTGACTTTGTGAAGCACCTCATGACTACGCTCACCAATCAAAGTACTTTGGAGTATAAGTCACCCGCTGACACTGCTGGCTCAACGGTCCAGGGCAGTTTAGGGGGTTTACTTCATTGCCCGAGGACACTTTGGCACCAAGCTTGGAGGAGTCGGGGCTTGACTGTGTACAGTATATGCTCTATACCTGTATACACACACACACACACACACACCTATCACATGTGTATGTATACACACACACACACACACACACACACACACACACACACACACACACACACACACACACACACACACACACTTTTACTTGGTCTTAAACAACAATGAATACATTGGCTTTAAAAGAACAAAGGAAATGATCAGAGGAGTCAAATCAAAGCACAGAGACTTGGGAAGGTCCTGGTCTCCCCCTCGGGTCTCAGGTGGGCTCAGGGTGGGACCCTTGATGCAAACCTCACTCAGGAGATGATGAGCGCTCTCTGGGTTTCCTGCACATTCATTTCCTCAAGAGAGGAGAGAGACCAGCTTCCTGTGGCTTCAACACGCCGGTGACGCCTCACTTGATTAGCCACAGCTCCCTCTTTACTTCCACTTTGCACTTTCCCTCCACTCGCTCCCTGCACTCCTGCTGGTTCCCATCCGCGTTTGACCCCATCGATTGAACCCTCAGCCCGGCTCTGGCTCAACTCTCCTTTCTCTCCTTTATTATTTATTGCAGAGTTAATCTGCATCGCAGCTTTGACCCGTCATCCTGAGAACGAAGGGGAAACAAGCGGCCGGATGAAAAGCACAAGCAATTGTGTTTCGAGTGGCGTGCAGGCGGCGGCGGCGGCGGCGGCGGGGGGAAAGTGTCCGTGTCACAAGGTCAGCCCAGGATAAGAGACTCCAAGGCCTCGCTGGCGGCAGATTTGTTTGAATGCTGGCTCAACGGTCCAGGGCAGTTTAGGGGGTTTACTTCATTGCCCGAGGACACTTTGGCACCAAGCTTGGAGGAGTCGGGGCTTGACTGTGTACAGTATATGCTCTATACCTGTATACACACACACACCTATCACATGTGTATGTACACACACACACACACACACACACACACACACACACACACACACACACACACACACACACACACACACACACACACACACACACACACACACTTTTACTTGAACAATGAATACATTGGCTTTAAAAGAACAAAGGAAATGATCAGAGGAGTCAAATCAAAGCACAGAGACTTGGGAAGGTCCTGGTCTCCCCCTCGGGTCTCAGGTGGGCTCAGGGTGGGACCCTTGATGCAAACCTCACTCAGGAGATGATGAGCGCTCTCTGGGTTTCCTGCACATTCATTTCCTCAAGAGAGGAGAGAGACCAGCTTCCTGTGGTTTCAACACGCCGGTGACGCCTCACTTGATTAGCCACAGCTCCCTCTTTACTTCCACTTTGCACTTTCCCTCCACTCGCTCCCTGCACTCCTGCTGGTTCCCATCCGCGTTTGACCCCATCGATTGAACCCTCAGCCCGGCTCTGGCTCAACTCTCCTTTCTCTCCTTTCTTATTTACTTGCAGAGTTAATCTGCATCGCAGCTTTGACCCGTCATCCTGAGAACGAAGGGGAAACAAGCGGCCGGATGAAAAGCACAGGCAATTGTGTTTCGAGTGGCGTGCAGGCGGCGGCGGCGGCGGCGGCGGCGGGGGGAAAGTGTCCGTGTCACAAGGTCAGCCCAGGATAAGAGACTCCAAGGCCTCGCTGGCGGCAGATTTGTTTGAATAATTAATTGTCCGTTCATTACGCGAGGAAAGAAAAGGATGAAAGAATGTTTGGAATGTGTAAAACGACTTTCAGCAACCCTGAGCGTCCAAATACAAGAGTGGCCTCTCTCTCTCTCTCTCTCTCGCTCTCTCTCGCTCTCTCTCTCTCTCTCTCCCTCCCTCCCTCCCTCTCTCTCTCTCCCCTCCTTTGTTCCAGTCGGCTGCACTAGCCTCAGTGGAGGTCACTGGAAATAATTTCGGGGATGTTGCAGCTTCAGAGCGAATGAGGCAAAACACACTGCACTGAAAGTTTTATTAAAGCTATGATTTGATAATACCTTTCTCTCCTGTATCTAGCTATCTCTATCTCTATCTCTCTCTCTCTCTCTCTCTCTCACACACATCTTCTTTAGTTCCTGTTGTGCCGGTCTTGATCAGGTTCAAATGGAAGACATTGCACAATAAAAGTAATGACACATCAAGGATGCATAATCAATGTTAATTTAAAGTGCAAATCAACAAAGCCCCCGTCTCCCTCTTCTTTAAAAAAAACCCATAGTTGTCCCCCGCATGCACGCGCACGCGCACGCACACACACACACACACACACACACACACACACACACACACCCGGAAGAATCCTCATTCCCACTCACGCAATTTACACTCCCTTCATCTTAGAGACAATGTGCCCATCAAATCTTTCCACATGAATGTGCAGCTCAGTTAAAGGTGCATTTAAAAATCTACACCCACACGTCACACACTCTTTGTAGGAAGTAGAGATGGAAAGTGGGAATTGAACGGTTGTTTGGCTGTCGTCAAGGTCGGGCTGCAGGTTTCATGCGCTGCCCAACTCCACTGAATATATATAATATAATAGTGTATTGCACTTATTTTGCTGTATTGTAGCAATTTAGGAATTGTGTACATATTGTGACAAGAGTCAACGGTGGACATCCAGTACCTGATGTTAGGTGCTACTACGTTAGCGCTAGCTCGAACATTCGCGCAACAACAAAACAAAATCCGAGTCGCTTGCTATTGACATGCTAGCATCCACCCTCACGTCCCAATGCTGTTAGCTTACCAGCTCTCTCTGCCTCCTGTTGCTAGGTGAGGGTGCGCGGGCGCCCTCATTTCATTGGCCAACACCTGCCGACCACCTAGCTAGGTGCATCGTGCGCACTGTGAGCAACGCAGCTCTGCGACGCTTGGGGAGGATTGTTGAAGTGAAAGAGGGAGAACGCTGGGAAACGGCAGGCGAACACTCGTCTCCTCACCAGTCACATTCGACCTCCGGGGACGGACCCGAGTATCTGGCGCCGCCCTGCATCCTCTCCCCGTGTCTGCGCCGCCATGTTACGGAGCGGGCAGTATCATGTGGACATGCCCACGGTCAGACCCGACATTTGACAGCAGCGGGGTTTATTTCCATTCTCATTATCATAGATCATTGGAACATGTTGGCGAAACTCAGCCGATAATTAGTCGTGCTTGGCAAGCGTGCGTCCACTTGGCCGCGGCGGATGCTCATTTGTGACTTTGGCACGTGGCTTGCAGTTAAATTGTTTTCCTAATACTCTCAAAGAATGACTCGGCATGTAAGGCCAGACCTGTACGGCTGGACGGTTGCCAGTTTTTTTTTTTTCTTCTTTTTTTTGGGGGGGAGGAGGGGGCGGGGGGGGGGGGGCTTTGTTGCATCTCAACTCAGACACGGTGACAATATCTGGGAGTTAACCATCGGCTCAGCGGCTCCGCGCGTCTGCAGAGAAGATTCCGGTGACTGTAATTACAGCCTCAGCACGACCGTGAACATTATTCCCGATAAAAATGAAGGAAGCGTCACAGGCTATTGCCAGCGATGAGAATCCAGCCTCATTTGCATATCCACTTAAGCTGAAGGTGCATGTTTAACCCTTTAAACCCAGCGTGTATTACAGACCTCATTGCTACACTTTAATTGAATGCAAACTGGGAAAGCATATTATAATTCAGATTTGATCAGAGACTTCAGTTATTCACATTGTTAGACTCGTCAAGCATATGATTTTTAAGGAGCCATATATGTTTCATTTTACATATTCAGAAATGACTCTAAATCTAATTCGATTTTTTTTAACAGATCACTATACCAAATAGCCCTAACCCTTATTTTACAGAAACTTAATCAGAAGACGAGCATCGGTCTCGCCACCCTGTAATACCAGCTTTCGACCACTAGAGTGAGCCATGAACAAAAACAGCCCTCAGTCTGCCTGTCGTTCAAACGGACAAAATCTTAACAGCACCACTATCCGACGGAAATCTTACCTTTGCTTCAATGTACTCATGAGACCGGTCATTTCCATCATTTAGCCAGATTCATGACGTAAACAAACGGTAAATATTAAATGAGTTTGTTTGAATGACATAGCACGGTACTGCCCTCTGCTGTTGATGAATGGAATTTCCTCAAAATGACAAATGAGTCACGAAATTGTCGGATCTTTTGAAAGACATTTCGTTCTAAATGTGAAAGCCACATAAAGTATGACGGAGTCGCCAAAGGCGCCACGCGTTTCACGTGCCTGACATGTGAGTCTGAGGTCGTGAACCGAGGGTTGACGACGTTACCTGCTGGGATGCAGAGCCCCCCGCCGAGGCTGGAAATCCAGAGCAGAACCATCTGTTGGGCGTCCAGGTCGGTGCAGCTTAGCGTCACGCTGAGCTCTAACGATCATAATTAGATTGCGGAGGCAAATGGATCCTTGAAGAGTTCACCGAAGACCACCTGCTCGATGACAGACAACACGGGAAAGGGAAGAGGAGGGGAAAGTCAGGATCTGGACGATGGCGTCGTCATATCGTATTTTCTCATTCTTTGTGTCATTTATGGAAAATCATGCAAAAATCACTGTTTGGGAAAAACTGCCCAGAGACAATGATAAAAGGTGAAGTCAGTCAAAAGAAGCTGAAGTTCTGTTAAGTGGCTATTAAACAAGCAGAAGTGTAATGTCCCGAGTCGCAGCATGAAAAAAATAATGAAGTCAATGGAGGGGATGATGAAGTGGACTGGCTCCGCCTCTCCCACATCCATTATATCGCACAAACCTCATCATCATTACTTTATCTCATACCCACGATGACTGATGTATGTTGAATGTTAATCATTTAAAAAAACAACGTTACTTTAATGAAGGTTCTGTTATTATGTGTGGGATCTTTAGTTTGGATTATTTATATGAGGTGTCACCTCCTCGTAATAAACATGGCCGACACCTGAGAAAAGGTATATTTAACATTCAACATTTCAGAGTTGAATATCATTTATAATTTTTCCAGATATTAGGAATCTATATAACCCAAAATAGGTCCATAAATAAATGTTACAGGAGACATATGGTACTTCTTGCACATGTAAAAGGCCGACAAAGTAAAAATACCAAGGTGGTTCACTGGTCACAACGAAGGAGGAGCGAGCCAATCAGAGACGAGTTGGCTTCATCGGTTCTTAAAGAGACAGAATCTCTTTTTTTTCCAGATGTGTCTTGAGTAGCAAGGAAACAATGATGCAACATCACACCAAAGATACAAGTCTCATATTCTCCCTCTATCTTTTTATATAAATTCTTTATTACTGAACAGGACCTGTCCAGCTCTGCAGAATCACAGTGGAAACAGGTCATTCGTAGCAGATGTAATCAGATTACGTTCTAATGTGGATACAATCTGGTTATGGAACAGGGTTTAACGACAAGTCTTTAAAAATGTGTTTGGTATAACACGCGCCACTTAACCTTTATGACGTGATTATCATCTCGCTTGAGGACGTGTGTTATATTATTATTATTATTGTGCTGCTTGAAGGCTGCATGTTAATAAATGAACATATGTTTGGTTCATTTGGCGCGAAATAAATTTGCAACCGGGAGAGAGAGAGCGAGAGAGCGAGAGAGAGAGAGAGAGAGAGAGAGAGAGAGAGAGAGAGAGAGAGAGAGAGAGAGAGAGAGAGAGAGAGAGAGAGAGAGATGGCTGTTAGGTGAGTGTGATAGAGGTTTAATCTGTAACTATATAAATATTTCAATATTCATTTAGACTACAACTAGTCACTGTTTTAAAGTAACACTGCTCATTAATATCAACATTTTCACTGTAACATTCACCAGATTTGATGTATAGTTTTGATAGAAACATAAACATGTTGCCTTACATGGTTTTACGATTAGAATAAATAAACATAGTATTTGACCAATATCTTTATACATTACAGTGAACGTGCATCAGAGCCATGGGAAGAGAGAGAGACACTGGTATGTGGGCTGCACAGCACAATAGTAGAAATAGTATGATTTTATTTTATTTATCTATTGTATTTTTTGCTGTGTCATGCACCAGTGAGCAGCTTCCATAGAAAAGAATGGGGCCCATGGGTCCATGTATCCTTGGGTCAATGTAAAAGAAAAAAAAACAACTTTTATGCATGAGAGCTTCTTGTGATTGTTTTCATGGGAGCTTAAAATATTAAATACTTAAGAGAGTTGTTTGCGGCAAAACGAATAAAATGAACTAAAACTGGTTTATAACAATATTCTCCTATTTTAGTCGATTCCCATTCTGGAGCTTCAAAGAAAAGAAAGGAGGCCTGAATTCCTCTCTTATTCCTTTCTCTGTGTTGCCAGCACCTTCATAATAACATTAAAGAAAATGATTTCAAAAGAGTTGAAAAAAAACAAATAAATAAATAAACAAAGCAAATCCTAAATAAGTGCAGAGATGACAGGGTTGACGTGTTCTCCTTTGTTCAAAGTTCACAGGAAAGAGTGTTTTGTTTTTTTTCCCCAGCACCACCGGTGCATTTACATACGTATACATAATTGTCCCTGAAGATTGTTTAAAACACTTAAGAGATAGCTGAGAGGAGGAAAAAAATAAATACAAATAAAATAAAAAATAACCATCAATGTGTCACAAAATGTAACCACTTCAAAGAAAAGACTCAAAAGCAATTACTTTGCAAAGCCCGTTAAGCTGCTGCTGCTCGTGTTTGTTTCCTCCTCGACGGCAAAAGAAAAGAGGAGAAGCCGACGCGGTGGCATTTTGAAGTAAAACAAAAGGCGACATACTGCAGCAGAGAAAACAAACAACGGTCGGAGGATTTATTCACTCTCGAGAAAGATATGGCTCGGAGGAGGATTCCTCCTTCCTCCCTTTGTCCTCCTCAAGACTTGAGAGTAAACACGGAAAACAACAAAGTGAGACCTGCCAATTACCGCTCCCATTTCTCGCACCTGATGCCACGAACATGTCGCAGGCTCAACAGGACAAAATTGTCTTGTTGTTTTTCTATACATCGGGCCTTAACTCCGCCTCCTTCTTTCGCCCCATGTAGCTCCACCCTCCATCTTGTCGCTTGGTTTGGGGTCAGACAAACATCTGTTCTCGGCGGCTGTCGTTGTTGTACCACTTTTTTTTTGCCACTATGTCAGTTTTGCTTCAAAGTCCAGCACACGTCCTGTACTCGATTATCATTAACATTCCGGACATGAACTGGGAGCAACTGACCAATCAGAGACATGAGGTGTCACTCCGGTGTGACTCAAGAGGCCGGGCACAATTTCAAATCTGGATAGAATAAGATTAAGCCCCGCCCCCGTGCTGTTGTGACGGGACCAAACCTGTAGATTGTACCGGGCTTTGAACAGGTGTCATTCACCTCTGAGTTTGACCACTTTGACATGGGAGTCTATGGGGATTGACTTGCTTTTGGAGCCTGCATCAAGTGGCCATCCAGTGAACTGCACATTTTTTCCCACTTCCATGACTGGCCCCCGGATGTTGCCGCTTGCTGAAAACACTCTGATTGGAGAAGACTTGAACGTACATCCATGTTCAAAGGCTCATCCCGGCGGTCCTTCATGGACAGGCGGGGGGAAGTGGTGTTTTCCAAACATTACAGCATCTTCAAGTGAGACTGGTGCCGAGAGACGACATGAAACACAACAAAGTGAAATCTGCCAATTACTGCTCCCGCTTGGTGCATTTGATTTTTCTCAAATTGAGGAGAGAATTGCTCCCAGGACTCGTCGAAGTCTCCCCAACTCTCTCTCTCTCTCTCTCTCTCTCTCTCTCTCTCTCTCTCTCTCTCTCTCTCT